>JAHWXV010563785.1:0-15818 GCA_024586415.1 Phrixothrix hirtus | reverse complement strand
AATAACACTGATCTGAAATTAGTTTGCTAAGCTGTCTAACAAAGGGTTATCATTAAGTAAAAAGGTAACTAGATCATTTAGCACGCTGCCCTGTTAGAACTGCGAAGCAACAATGTCTTGTAAAAATTAAGGAATGTCCCGGAGAATTGTCCTATTGCAGCTTCTAGTTTCACAACTTCCAGAGGTCTGGTCTTTTGCATCGAACAGCACCATGGGGATAACGAAGAACTCCTTGATAGTACTATTTAGTAATTGTTTGTGTTTCCGGCGTGTATTTGTGATGCACAGTGCCACGGTAATAGAAATTTGCTACGCACCTCTCGTGTCTTTTTGGGTTTAGGGGACGAGGAACGCTTCCATTATGGTGTTTGCACTTTTGTTTATGGGTAATACTCGAACACCCACGATGTATCTCTAGTTATCACGGGGCCACTTCAAGGCGGAGTTGTTTCTGTTCCTGTATTAACAACTTGTGCACAAAATTCCCTGCAACCCGACGCTTGTCCAGATCATCGCGTAAAATTACATGCTGAGAGTCTTTGCTTATCTGAAATTTCACGAACTATCATAATATTAGCTCCCACTTTCTCAATCATAGATGTATTACGAGTTGTTTGGACTTTACCGGAAGGCGGATCATTCTCCACGATGTTCGACGATTTCTGAACTTGTACCATTATTTTATTTGAGTTTCCGCTATAGCATTGTTACCAAAAACTTGACGAATCGTACGGATTGTTTTAGTATGAGTATCCCCAAGCTTCTTACTAAACTTGATGCAGCATGTCTGCTACACACGTTCCATTAACTCGGGAACGTATCAACTCATATAGTGGCTACGTCATAGCAACACTGCCATCCGGCGATAGAGCAGCAATTCACGCATGTAAATGAAGATATTTCTTCTCAGGGTACAGCGGCCCCGCCCCGCTGCCGTTATTTTGTGCGGAAAAATTAAAAATCGCATTCATATTTACTATCACGTATATTGGCGAAAGACATTTGAAAACATAGTTTGTTATATTGGTGCTATATAAAATGTATTTTTAAAATATGAAATAAAAGTATGCTCATTAATGTGTAGTATTTCGATATTATTTTTTAAATACCAATTAATTTTTATGACAGGTAAAATAATTAGAAAAATTTTCGTAAACTACTAGATGTAAATTTTATATGTAGTGTATTTGCATAATATTCTCGATTTCCGGCTTTTAGGAGTGGTTTTACTTTAGTATATTTTTTATTAAGGCAATGTGCAGCATTTATAATTTTTATTCTTTTATTTACCCAGCTATATTTATACATTTGTTATAATATAAATCAATACGTGAAAGCGATCGTTAACAATCACCTACTATTACCTAAGGGCAGTGGTAAAGTTAAAAAAAAATCTTTATTTTTGAATTTTAGTTACAACACTAATATGTATGGTTAATTAAAGTTGAACTAACTCGTACAAATTTATGTTATAATTTAATTTGCTAGGTACTGTTCACCTATTTATATATATTCCTTATCTATGCATAGTTGTTGTAATATAATTTTATCTATCTTTTCACAGGAAACTTATTTTATACTATTCTGCTATTTTTACAGACATCATTTCTTTGTCGCAAGCTGAAAAATCTTCGAATGACGATTTTTTAAGGTTAAATTTCAACGTTTTGAGGTACTTTGACCTTCTTGCAGACTTTAGGAATTAAGTCCGTTTTATACAATACATATACAATTATTAAATTAATTATTAAAACAATAATAAAGGTAAAGTTGCTATAATTTGAATAAGTATGAAAGCCATTCTGTTTAAATAAATTTGGTAAAACGTTCAAAGTTTCTCTCATCCAGTTCTGCATTTTCTAAGTGAATAGGGCTGAACTCAAAATCTTGTGTTTGTTTAAGCGTTTCAGTTTCTGTAATTGCTGGTAATTCTAGAACTTTAAAGATTTCAGTAGAATATTGATTGGTTTGTAAAATAGTATTTTTTATTTGTAATCGGTAATTTAGGGGTAATTGAACTGTATATGTGTAGGTTCCTAAGTGGAATGTTTTCATTTCCGTTTTTGCTTTTGAGATTAGTAATTATTTCATTGGGTACAATTACTATACATAAATTGTTGCTTAATTTCTGTATTCTGTAAACATTTAAATTGAAATATTTTATTTCACAAGTTATATTTTTAGAAAACGTAATTAACTGAACTTCCCGTAGTAAATTTTCAAGATTAATTTGTTCGTCAAGGTTACAAATAAAATTATTATTCTTTAATTGTTTACGTTTCTTGTTTGTCGAAATGTAATTTTGATTCGAATACAAAAAATATTTGTCACGTAGTATTACAAGGTGCAATCCGTTATTATTGTTTTTTACAGGTACAAATGATAACAAACATAGGTTATTATACTACATAAAGGTACTTCTAAAATGAGAATTATTCGTTTATCGATTTGATAAGCTTTTACCCGTAACAATTCTTCAAAAATAGGTAAATTGTCTTCAGTGAGTTCGAAAGGTAACCGTGCTGAATCGCGAATTTTAGTATTAACAAATTTCAAGTTTTGTTTTAAATTTTGGAAGTCCATTATCGATGGGTGAAATATTGTTAGTTTTGCAAATGTTATTGCTTCTTCTAAAGTATTGGTTATACGTATTAATAAATTCATGATCAATATTACTTGATTAAATACGGTATGTGTTTTAAGCAGTACAATTGCTTCGGCTTGATGGATGAGATTTCCTTTACTGCTGCTTCTATTTGTAAAATCCTAGATTTCAAGATCATCTGATTCGTCACTATTTGGACTGTGGTTTTGTTTATTTTATCAATTATATTTTCGGTTGAAGTTATTTGTTTTGAAATAATTTCTTTTTGGCACTCTTGAGAGCCTTGTAAATTTTTTATAGCGTCCTCGAATCTTTTACCATCGGATGCGTATAAATCTACGGTAATAAATTTAAATGCTGTATCTAAACCGTTGTCAATTTCTGTCAATTAACAAAAATTTGGTTTATTTTTCCTGTGATTTCTCTAAAAGTGGTGTTTACTATAGATATGTAATTATAAAATTGTCTTCTGTAAATCGAAACGTTTTCGTGTTCAGTAAATATTTTGTTCAATTTTTGTATATTATTTTGGATCTCTTGTCGCTGTATGACCATAGACTAATTCAAATGGTCTGAATTTTGTTGTTGTGTAAATTTTATTGTCATATCCTATAGTGGACTAAAGCATAAGATTTCTCTAACTCTCATTTTTGTTTTCGTTCTTTAGTATCCTATAATTCTCAATTAGAGTTGAATGCACTCTGTAGATCATGCGGTTAGATTTTGGGTGCTTTGGGGTTGTTATGTGAATATTAATTTTGTCCATTTCCAAAATACTTTAACGGTTTCATTTGCTAATTCACTTCCTGCGTCCATTGAGATTTGCGCTGGTGTTCCATGATGCGATATGAACTTGATTAGGCCTTCGGCAACTTCCATTGCATTTTTTGAATTTAACGGATATACTTGGCAGTACTTTGAGAATAAATCTATAATTGTTAAGAAGTTGTTCTTTTCGATATGGAAGGAGTCTATGTACAGTTGTTCGAAAGGTTCACTGGGGGTTTCCGTAATCATTAGCGGCGTTTTAGGAGGGTGTCTATTGTACTTGGTTTCTTTATAAGTTAAACGGGTGTTTATAAATTTAGTTACGTCATCAAGTAAATTTTCCCAGTAATAATTTCTCATTATTGTTAAGGCGGTTGCTTGAATTCCTCAATGATTTGTTTTTTCCTGATGGTAGTTGTTTATAATTTCTAATCTATCTGCATTATTTATAACATGTAAGACTCTTTTTGTACATCTATACAACTTTATTTGGTCGAATTAGTTTGTTACTACGATGCAAAATTTCTTATAGATGTTTTCGTTAAAAAATGAACAATAGTATGCGTTATCTAGTTCGGTGTATTCTTTCAGGAATTGGATTATATTCCGTTCTAAATTGTCATTTCCAATTTGAGCTGTGATTGTCTCATATTTTCTCTTTTTTCTATGCAAGGTGTCACGGGTTGTCCGTAAATTATTTTTATTATAATTTGACGTCGTTTGGTTTCCAATGCGTCTTCACATATGGGTATACTGGGAGTTGAATTAAGCTACGAGTATTCGGGTGGATCTATTTCTTCTTCTTGAATATTTTGGATTGGCGGTTCCTCGTTCGGTTGTTCAACATTTGAATTTCGCATACTTTCGCTAAGATCCTTTTTATAATTTCATTGATAATACGTAATATGTCTCATCTGTGCTTCTGTCAACTTCTACTTCCATTGAGGGGGATGTATTTATAGGATTTATTTGCATGCGCGATAATGTATCGGCGTTTGTATTATATTTTCCTTTTTTGTACATTACTTCATAATCGAATTTCTCTAATCGTAGTTGCCATCTTGCTAATTTAGAATTTGGTTTATGGTCTGTTATAATTTTGAAATGTGTCTTCCATAGAGATAAGGTCGAAAGTACTTTGTTGTCCAAATTATTGCCAATAATTCCTTCTCTATAGTTAAATATTTCAGCTCTGATTTGTTGAGCGTTCGTGAAGCATAAGATATTGGTAAATCTTTCCCGATAGATCCTTGAGATAATACGGCCCCAACTGCTACATTGGCTGCATCAGTCGTTAAATTAAATTCCTGGGTATTGTAGTACAGGTTTATTCATTAATATTTCTTTGCAGGTTTCAAATTACGTTCTGAATTCATTTGGATATATTATTCGGTTTTGTGAGATTTGCAGTGTTTTATAAATTTTCTATAGTAACCTAATAGCTCCAAACATCATTTTAATTCCTTTTGAGTTTTTGGTATGGGATATTTTTTTATAATGGTTCGGTTTTACACCATCGGGGGTGATCACATGTCCTAGGTATTGCACTTCTTTTCTCAAAAACTCGCATTTATCTAGTTGAATTTTGAAGTTGGATTTCCTTAGCCGTTTGAATACTGATTTTAGTCTGTCGATGTGCTCTTGCAGAGAAGTAAAAAAATGATTATGTGATCGAGGTACAACTAAGCACGTCTCGTTTTGTATGCCTTTGAGGACGTTGTCCATTACCATCTGGAAAGTGAAGGGGGCATCCTTTGGAACTCATAATTAAATGCGGGTTTTGAAATATCCTTTAGTTCTTCTTATACTTGGTGAAATCCTGATGCCAAGTCCAGTGTTGAAAGTATTGGCATTTTCCTAATATATCTAGAAGATCTGTAATAGTCGGAAACGGATTCTTATCGTTGTCGGTTTTTTCGTTCAGTAGACGATAATCGCTGACTAGCCTCCATTTCCTCTTTCCGGTTGTATCTAACTTCTTCGGCACTATCCATAGGCGTAAACTCCATGCGATGTCGAAGGTTTTATTATTCTATAACGTAACATTTTGTTTATTTGACTACGTATTTCTTGTTTATGAACTTGGGGGTATCTGTAATTGTTTGTGTACACTGGTTCTTCATTATTAGTTTTAATTTCGTGTTTAATTTCGCTTGTAAATGTTAACGGTATGTCTTCGCAATGAAATATATCTTTATAGTCTTCACATACATTTTTGATAAGGGTCGCTTCTTCATCGTAAGTTTTTTCAAATTGTCTCTCAGTAACGTTTTGATTTGGTTTAATTTTGGAGCTTCTTTGTGGTATAATTCTCGCGCTTCAACAGGTTCTACATTAAATGCCTCATTCAGAGCAATTTCTTGTTTTTCTTCTCCTTTGTTTGATCGTAGTAATAGAAAAATTATTGTTTATCGTTACATAACAGGCGGGTTTTTCCACACTTTCATTGATTTTGATGTACTCTAGAATTCCTTCTTTAACAGTTGAATTAACTGGAATTTTAATAACCTTTTCCGTTCTTGGTTCTACTGATACATAATTAACTTTATTCGTTTCAGTTACTGAGGTTAATGGTATGCAAGCAATTTCAGATTATAATTTTGTTTATTGAGGTCGATATTTGCCTGAAACTTTTGCCTATTAGCCATCATATTTGGAATTAAAGTCAAAAGATGAAATTTATGATGTTTATTTGATTTAAATACCGGGGGAAGTTGTATAGTTGCCACCTATGTATGTACTGAAGTTTGATATGCTGTTTAAGTTTGGAAAAATTCGTTCTCTATTAATTCTGGAAATAAACCATTCGCTAATTCAGGCTAGATTAGTGACCTCAGCGCACCGGTGTCGATTAAAAATGTTCCTTCAAATTGGGGAAGTATATACAAGGTAATGGCGAATTATTCTGATATTTAATTTTTTCAATTTCATCTTCATAATTGTTTTCTCCGTAGGGTTAGCTGATGAGGCTTTTGTCGAGAAATCCTGCTACTTGTGATCATCTGGGAATTCGTTATATTCCGTATAGTTCGATCGACTGGTTTTCATTCTGCCTTCAGTATTATAATCGGTTTTTAGGTAATCCCGCTAAAATAATTGTTGTGGTTCAGAGTTTCTTGGTTGGTGATGCTGGAAACGGTTACTCTGAGTTCTCATCATTCTTCGCGTGTGCCTTGACGAAGTGTCCTTCGGTATGGGTCAAGGCTGCGGACGATTCTAGGCACGAATACGTTTCTTGTTCTTTGACTTTGATTAGAATGGTTTTGAGTACCCTGGTTTTGATAAAATAGTTTTGGCTAGAACGATTTTGATTAACATTGTTAGGGAACCTTTTTCGGCTGTATTAATTCGTAATTTACGGAGTTTGAAATGGATTATAATTATTATTATATTGTAGTCTCTGCTGTTGCCAATTGTGGTCCTCTAGAGGTTTGGGGTTGATGCCTTTTGTGGTGCTCTGGATTTTCTCTTGCTCGATTATAATAAACATTTTCCTCTTCCATTACGAAGGATATTGCTTCTTTTATTGTTGTTGGCCCCTTTGCTCTTAAGGAACTATCTAATGGTTCCTTTAATCCTGCAAGATAAGCTTTTAAGGTAAGTTTGTCATATAGACGTCTTTTAACGTGTCTTGTTTCTTCCTCGCGTTCAGTCAAGTGTACGTTTGAGTACAAAAGACTACGAACTTCTAAGCATTTTTCGTGACACTTTGTGTTGTTTCATTACGTTGTCTAAGGAGCATTAAGTCGCTTAATAAAGACTCTTCTGATCTTTGATCGGCAAACGATCGTTGTAGTATTTGTTTTAATTCATTGCAGGAATTTATGGTAAGTTCACTAGTAATTAATAAAGCTCTTCCTTTTGATTTTGTCCTAAGTACTGATAATACCAAAGAGTTTAAAAATTGATTCTGTTGCGGCCTGGAAAAGAATTGATCTATGATAACCTCGGTTGAGCGTACATATTCCGTTAATTGATGTGGCGTTCCATCAAAATCAGGAACAATTTTTAAATAATCTAGATGGAAAATTTGCGTCATTGTATTATTTTTTCCTAAGCTTAATTCAGACAATAATTGTAATAGATTCTCCACCTGGATATTGTTACATTAGTATTAGATTGACTTTTATAATTATTTAATTACGTTGTATATTTTTATAATCAATTAGAATGAAATGGTTACGATTCATTAAGAATAATTATAATTGTAGGCAAATAATGTTTTTTAAATGTTTTCTAATAGCTCTGAAATATTACGAATGTATAGTAAAATACAATCAGCTTACATTAATGTTAATTCTAGATCCTTCATTTCTTAAATACGGATTATGGAAGGCTTTTTCAGGTCCGGCTAGTTGCGACGACGTTGGTGCTTGGCGGTATTTATTTTGCTGGTTGCCAAACTCGGCTATTCTTGTCCGGTCGGGGCTTTGTCTTCTTGTTTTCTTAAATTCCACGTTATTCGCAATTTACCGGTTCACGAAAATTTCTGATGAACACTAAGTTGACAAATAGAATACGCGGATCCTACCGACTGCGCCAGATATAACTTTACCCTGGTAAAGTTTAAAAAAATTATTATTTTTTAATTGGAGTTACAACAATTACTAACTCGTACAAATTTATGTTATAATCTAATTTGTTAACTACTATCCACCTATTTATATAGAATTCCTTATCTATGCATAGTTGCTGCAATATAATTTTATTTATCTTTTTACAGGAAACTTATTTTAAACTATCCTGCTATTTTTACAGATATAATTCGCACATGGTAATGAATTCTACGTCACAGCTGCGTTACAATTCTCGACTAATAATTTATTTACCTTTGAAAGAACTATTAGAAAATTCTGATTTTGTACATATACTAAACAAAGTGTATTCTTTCTAAATCTAAATTAAAAAATATTTCGAATGCTGCCATTAGTATATAATGCTTTAGATGTGTTGAATTGTAACTCTATACGGATTTTGAAGTTTTTGACTTATTCTCAGGGTGATGTAGTTATTTTAATATCTTCAAGCACCAGCGCTGGCTATGAGTTCGTTGAATTAATATTATAAAATTATTCAGTATGCTATTTACTGTTCGAAGCTTGAAATAATAGTTTAAAGCAAAATAAATAAGTTTTAATATAATGTAATAAAACAGCAAACGTAATTATTAAAACGATGATGATGATGGCGCAAGAGCATCGAAACCGGTAACTGATAGTTAATCAACATTTATAGTTATGTGAACATACTTTGACCTATTCAATGGTGGTCATCTAAAAATGTATAATGCATGTAAATCAAAGTTCTGGTAAAAAAATTGTAATATGTACACGACATCGTCAAGATTGAACATTTTATGTTTTAAACATCGTTCAAATCTTGTATATATTTGATTTGTTTTCCATCACTTTTTTCTTTACGCTTTCAACTTAGAAGAAATATAGCTAGCTTGTTTCTGTTCTATTTTATTCATTAATTTACGTTGTCAAGCAAATAGTTCAGTAAAGAAGGGGAAAAACTATGACCATCGCTACAGGGGACAAACACATTCATTTATGGAGGACCCAAGGGAAAAGCGAAGCATTCATCTCTCATCTCTCCGATGAATTATTCGGTACTGTAAGAGTATCTGAACTCTGAATCTTCGCAAAAGTTTTAACTTTGAGTTTGATTAAAATAAGCGCGTAGCTTTTTCGGCTAGGCAACGGCTGTTGAGTTCGCTATAGGAACGGCCCCGCTTCTTCAGAGGCGGAAAGAGTTCTTCTTTCACAAAAAGCGGTAGTTTCATTATAATTGTATTATTTTAAAGACCTCTCACAGGAAATTTGATGCACCGTTCTGGTTAAAATACTCTGTAAGATTAAAGTAGTGCAGATATGTTGCTGTTTGTGGAAAGGAAATGAAGGTGAACCTAAGGATTTATTTAATTTTATCAATGAAAAGGAAACTTCAATATAACTTTATAGAGAATGAACAAAATGATGAATTATTTTTTCTTGATGTTTTAATCAAGAAAAAAATAATTGTTTTGAAACATCTGTTTTTTTGTAAGAAGACCAATATCATCGATAAATAAATTTCAATTCTGTGCAATGCTATATTAAATAATATAATTCAGTTTTAGAATTTATATTCAAGTAAACTACGATGACTGTATAATCAATACCATAATTTCGAAACTAAGTTATTAAATTTGAATGCAATATTGGTGTTAAAGAAACCAAGGTTTCAGCCTTGACGTACTTTTTTTTCTTTAAGTTTAGAAAAATCCACAAATAGATATACAGTTAGATGCCATCTATCGGTAGAAGTGAGAAAATCTCGTTAGAATATCGAATAATTCGAGTTTCAATGACTAAGATGACTAATATTAGAGTACTTGCATTACTAAAATAGAAAGCAATTTAGCAAAGAATTAAAAGCTAATTTAACGAAAATTAGTCACAAATACTCCTACAAAATTGATTTAGTTGATTTTATCCTTTAACAATAAAATCTTGGAGACGGAATCTTTTTTTAAACAAAATAAGCAACTGTTCCGCTTTTTAACTTGGTTGTGCAGCTAAGTTTATTAAATAAAGTCAGTTTCTCTGCTCGATGTACAGTCATGGACTTAAATAATGACACCTGCTCCTTACATATAAGCAACACATATATCACTCATTTTACACCTTGTAGAGAGATTCTAACTCCATTCAAACTGAAAGAAACTTTACGCGCATAAATTCTTTTTGAATAGTATTTAGCATTATAGAAATAAAAGGCCGCTTATTTAATTCTTTCACGTATATTAAAATAGCTTAACAGTAAGTAAAAATAAGAAATAATTAAAATTATATTATGTTAAAACTAATTTTAATGTAATTAGAACACTTATCTACTTTATAAAATTTAAATAGGAAATTAAAGAGGATTCTAGTAATTTTGGCAAGATTATTCAATTCAAATTTCTGGTTATCAGCATATATGATTACTGCAAGTGTAATTTATTAAAACTATTAATAAAATATAAAAAACTTTAGTTGTGTATGATAAATATCATTTTACATTCTAGTGGTAAAGTTTGAAGGACAGAATTCGGTAATCAATAGTTACATAGGTAAATATTCTTTTAGCGATTACGACTATTTAAACAAAACGTACTTGTGAAATGTGTTTATTTCTAGTGATCACGTTAGTTTAAATAAATAAATTGCAATTTATAATTATTTTTGAATTTATCTTTGATAGTATCTAATCTATTCTAGAATATTGCATAACATATTATAGTTTTACAGATTTTCTGTTTACATTAAACATACTATTTGTGAGGATGTGAAGAACAAATTAATCAAAATTATTGATTGTAGGTAGCTACCTCAATTACTATTTTTAATTTTATAAACTATCTTTGACTATGCTCTATCAATATAAACATAATAATTACTTCTTTTTTATTAATCAAGAGTTTATATTTTTGTTGCTTCAATCAGTATAGCAAGTATAATTAATAGGAAAGAAATTTTGGTGTGCAAAGGACAAATAATGATCCTAATCAAACAAAACATTAACTCAAAATATTGTAATAATAATTCTTCGGGTTGATTTTCAAGTTAAATGTAAAGAATTAGAAGCTACACTTCAATCAAATAAAAATTGCTCGGTAACGGTGTTGTTCTGTTATATTTATACTCAAGTATTACTAATTATTTAAACAAATATTGTAATTGACTGATACGGAGTTAGTCGGTACTTATTAATGGCACAGAACTAGTCCGCATTTTGCATCTTATGAGGAAAGAACTCATCCTTTGAAAGGAGTAGCCAGCCTCAACTACTCTGTTGTCCAAAAAAGGCTTGGATCTTTCAAGGGGTGTAAATTAATCCCGCTAGACACTTTGATGCTTTCTAGGGCATAGCCAGCCTCAACCACCCTAATTAGAGGCTTTGTACCTTGAAAGGTGTCGCAGTGATCAAGTAAAAAAACTCAGATTTACAACTAGTTTATTTTATATACATGACCTGCTTATATAAATTCATTTTGGGTGACATTCGTATGACGTAGTGGATTTAAAGTCCATGTTTTTGCTGTCTGGTTGTTTTGTAATAATTATGCATTTTCTATTACATCAGTGGTTATTTTTTAATCTTAACTTTAATTTGTTTTTTAAGTTCTTATCACTTTAGGTATTTTTATAACTTTTTTTATAATTAGCCGTCTGCGTTATTCTTATTTTATTGTCAGGGTTAATCTTAATTTTGGGCTAGTTTATTTATAATATAAGTTTATCACATAAATGAATGACACAGAAAGATTTGTTGATGATGTGAATTGCAATTTAATTATTGCGTTATGCTGACTTGACTTGCACAATCTATGTTCTTTAATTACCTAGATATTTGAATTGTGATGTGACCATTCACTTATGAATTTGGTTTTGAATATTTCCCTTTTTTTAGGGGTTACTTGTATGTACATTTTTGATTTACATTTTTTATACTTAATTCTTTGCTACGTTTAAGATTTATAAATTTTACATTTTATCTATTCCCTATGCAGCTCTCGTCTCTGGTTCCTGTTATGACATGTATCTTAACACTGACCATTGAGTCTAATAATTCCCGCAAAATTAAAATTACAGATTTAACAATATACAGGGTATCACATATGTTCGAGCCACTACCTAGGACGCATATTCTAAGCTTTAATTTAAGACGAAATGTTTAAATAACTTTTTACTAAGAAAAACTTACATTTCTAAAGATGGCGCACAAAAATCGCTGTTCTGATCATAGCTATTAAACACTGAGAGATAAATTGATGGAATTTGGTATTTAATATGACAATTAACTTGTTGCAATCTCCCAAATTAAAATTTGAAAATACTGGGAAGCGTCGTTATACCGAGTATAATAGAATAATCGTAACCATCAATGCTTTTACTAAAAAAAGGTGCTGTTGTGTTCAATGGTTCAAAGCAATCGTTTTCGAGAACAACGCACTCATGCAAACGATTATTGCTAGAGTAGTGTTTTCTAATTCTGGTCTATTGAGCAATCAATATACAAACCAAATTATTGAACAACAAAAAAAAGTGAATGTTCTAAAGGCATTGCTCTGCACGTCTTCTGAGTAACCGTACCCTCTCGCAAACGTTTAAAAAAGTGCGTATTCTTTGAAAATGGTTATCATTAGCGATTTATCACAAGAGTAACTTCGTTTTAGTAAAAACATTGGTTGTTACGATTATGATATTAAAATGGGAAAATTTTGAAGTATAATAGAATTGTTAGGAAATAAGGGAAAACGATTGTGCTCTCCATAACTGATTTCTTTGGGTATTTTCAAATTTTAATTTATGAAATTGCAGCAAGTTGTTCAGCCATATTAAATACCAAATTTGATAATTTTATCTATACTGATAACACAATCACCAAAAGTGTTACGTAACAGTTTCTTCCTGGGACGCACACCATTATGTATGAATATGATATTTTCAATGTTTTGATTTTGTAAAGCTGCTAATACATAATCTAAAAGTCAGTGGAAGTAACGTTCCCCAGTAACTATAACAGTACTTGCTACTCCATCTTCTTGGTCTTCAAAATAATATGCTTCTATTATAAAACGACTTGTAAATTACACCAAAGAGTAACTTTAGAAACATGTAGTGCATGCTGGATGATTGTATGTTGTTTATTGAATGATCAAATCGTACAATTATGAGTGTTTGCACCATCCACTGCCTCGCCCGTCCAAAATACATTATCGAGCCATTGTAAATCTATCGTAATTACATTTGAGCTAACACTCGTATCACAAAATTATTTTGTTGAGCTAAATCCTCTTTTTTTAAGCTTGAGCAGAAACTGTATTTTAGATGGATACAGTTCAAGTTGCCCTTTTGGTGTTTTACTGCTTATTTTCAGGCGCCTTGCACCTTATTGACACTGCACCATACCATAATGATTCCCATTAATAATATTCCTTGTTTCTTGTAAAACTTCAGCAGCTACTATATTTGTTACTTTAGTTGGTCTGTCTATATTTTTGGTATCGGTGGCGGAACCAGTTTTTTCGAATTTCATTACCTGCTTCTGGAAAGAACTTCAAGTTTATGGATCAACTCTTAAAGAATTACGTTTCAAGGCTTCCTAAGTTTAAAAAAGCGGTTTTTAGAAATTGGCCCGTTTGTATGTGTGTAATAGCGCGTATGCGAGAGTACGTGTATATACACACAAGAACGACAAAAGAGATTGGCGTAAAAGCTAACACTTAATATAAGTTCTTATAAAAATTTGACCCCGTTTGGGATAGTTTCCTGGTGCAGATTTATGGTTTATTGCATTATTTTCTCAAAAAAGACTAACAGTTTCGATAAAACTTATTACATGTTTTATTCTTATTAAAATTGATTTAAAACATAATATAGTTGCATATGATAATTTCTATGTACTCCTAATTACCTATTGAAGTTAATTTTCTAGTATAATATTTCAAGGAATTCATATTTTTACTCATTTTAACAAACGTGAGAAAATAAAATAAGCATGCTGTTGTTTCTACATATAAATCTGAATAGTCAAAAATAACCATGAGCAATCCTAGCCAGGTCAAAATGAATCACTTGCATTAACAAATTTGAAGGGAATTCTAATCTCTCTATAGGGTGAAAAAAGGGTGATATACGTGTTGCCTAGATATAAGGAGTAGGTGAAATTATATAAGTCCGATACTGTAATTTTCTGGCTCATGTCAATTAAAAACCCAAGACGCCTAAAATGCTGAAATTATGCAATTTTATTCAAAGGTTGTGCGAATACTTGGCGCACGAAAGTTTTGAATGAAGGACGACACAATTAAGTTGGGTAATGTGAAATAAAACTGATTTCATTTCAGTGACGATGCACCGCTTGAAGCGCGCACATCGACTGTATTCCTGAAGAGCAGGTTCTTGTATCATAGTTGTCTGGAGTTGCTTAGAGCGTAAAGGGTAGTTAATTTGTGGGAAGGGGAGAGGCTTATACAGAGGGTTTGTGATTTTAACATACTTCTGATCATATTTTTAGAATTGCCTTAATGAACCAATGAAATGGCGATAAAATGGAAAGGACACAAGTGACAACGTGGGGATAGTGGGGGTAGAAATTACTGAAAGTGTGAGGCCTTTGAAGGTCCCGATATAATCCTGTCCTTATTTAATGGGGATCAATAATTTGTTTAAAATTACATTTATTGATTGTGTAACACTTTTTCGATCCACGGTCCCAAAGCTGTTTGCACGTTGAGCGCGACGGGCAATAGGTGATGTGCAATACCCAATTGGAGCTTTGCTTTTTTAGTATTTGTAACCGCCCTGACGACTTGATGCAGCGTCGTTGCAGAAGTTCATTACGTTTTCACGTTCGTCGCTGGTGATGTGATAGAGATGGTAGTATCTACAGTCCGAGTGGGTACAGAAGAGAGTTAGTACGTAGAGAATATTTTAAATGAGAATAGTACAATAACGTTATACTTCCATGCTAAATTATAAAATTATAAGATGCAAAAACTTTAGTGTTTTGATATTTATCAGAATCTCGTTACAATTACATGTATTTAATAATTGGAGGAAAAATTGAAAAAAAGGATAAATAAGAATGTAAAACGATCCCTAATTATACAAGAACTCCGTGGTTTTGAGGTTAAATATTGTTATTAAATCAAAATCTTAGTTTAATGTGTTATACATGAATTTGAAGATAATATTTTCAAGATTTAATTACAATTGCGAAATTCCAATGTGGGCCCCATTAGTGGCACGGCACACATCCAAACGAAAGTCTACCTCTTGCCAGGTCCTGTCCAATTTGTCTGGGGTGACGGTTGCCACGCAAGCGAGTATCCGTTGGCTGAGATGGGTTAGATCTCGAACTTTTTCTGCATACACGAGGTTCTTCACATGTCCCCAGAAGAAAAAGTCCAAGGGAGTGAAATCTGGGTTCCTTGGAGGCCAAGGGATAGGCCTTTCCCTTCTAATCTACCTGTTGCCGAATCGATTATTGAGTGCTTTTGGCACACGCAAACTAAAATGAGGCGGTGCGCCATTTTGCTGAAATTGGACAAAACCCTTCTCCGCCTCAATATCATCTAACTGAGGAAAAACATACTCTTCTAACATGACACAATAGACATCACCACTTATTGTCTTTTTAACAAAAATGAAGGGGCCTATAACTCAGTCATGCGTAAGACCGCACCAAACATTCACTTGAGTGGGTCACGCTGATACTCAGTGAACTCATGAGGCGGCTATGAACCCCAAATTCTGCAATTGTGTCGATTCACAGTACCGTGTACATGAAAAGTTGCCCCATCAGTAAAAATTACATTTTTTAAAAAATTGTTATTGTCGTCAATTTTGTTTAGCATATTAATAGAAAACTGAAATCTCTTGTCCTTACCTGTTGGTTTAATTTCATGCGA
>JAHWXV010563727.1:0-12266 GCA_024586415.1 Phrixothrix hirtus | reverse complement strand
TTATTAACGAAGGAAAATCCGAATAATCAAATTCAAGCTATGATAAATTTTGGAAGTCAAAAGTTAAGAAACACATTTTGGTCATACTAGATCTCCACCAGCTACTTAAATGGGCTTGCTTTACCTAATTCGACCTCTAACTCTCTATCTATAGTCGACGATAGTGTCATGTATGTTATTTTCTCACTTACTATTTTTCAAACCTCGAGTCTCAAACCATTGCCTCTTTATAGCTGCGTAATCTTTGTAAACCATATTGTCAAATTTGCTCATGTAAACATGTCTACTCATTGTCTTTCAAATACTCAATTACCAGTTTTATCTGTAGGTACAAATTAATGCCGGCTTGGTATGTATGCCAAATAGGCAATAGCTCATTGTTACTAGTATAAATTTACTCAGCATAGGATATCTAAGCCTTCCATCCTCTTTCAACAGTATCACAATATTCAACAAATACGACAGAATACTGCCATTACCTACAATTCCTGTGCTCCCAACAACATACTTTTTTCCCTGAAATAATGCTTAGGTTAGGTAGGTAGTCATGAAAAGGTCTTCCACGTATATTAACTTTGTCGTTCCATAATTCATGCTTCTTTATCACCTCAAACTGATCTATGAACCGCCGGTTGAAGTTGTCTTATAGTTGCTATATTGAGTTAATCTGTTTAATAATTCGATAACCACCCCCACAACTGTGCCCCATATGTAATGTACTCCCAACATAGTTCACATATACATGGTATGTTAATGACCTGTCTAAAATTCGGAACTCTGTTTCTTAGTTCTCTAGAACTTATCCTTGCTGTTATTAGATCACACCAGTAAAAACAAGTTTTAAACCCACTTTCTTTTAAATCTTTCAGTTGAAGCCCACATTTTTCCTATTCTGTACAACTCAATGTTTGATGCATTTATCTGAACCAAAAATCCATCATTGTGTTTTATTAAATTTGTCCCATTGTCCCCATGGATGTCCTTTATCCTTCTCAACTATACTGTGTTCCCTTCTGCCTTTCTGTGTCCTGGAAAACTTTTGGCAAAGCGTACTAACGCCTTTGGAACCACTCTATTACACATATATTTAAGAAACAGAAGTGGAAAGTCGCCTTAGTTGCTATAAAATTTAATTACGCCGTATTACCTTTTTTCCCTTTATCGAATACGCTCATCTGTTCTTCATTACTGTACGTTGGTATCTTGTAACTAATACTTCTAACCTTAACGTGGAAATTGCTTTCTTACCCACATTTCACTTTAAGTAATTCTTTCAACCTTACAAACATTCTCAACTACTTCCTTTCTCTCAGCCATCGTTGATAAAAATAAGTATTTCTCATCATTGTGATTATATTGTATTTAGGTATAGCTAAGGGCGGATTTTCAGATGAAAATTGATTATCGAGCGGCGGACATATTTTACATAGGCCCAAAGTATTTGCAATCAAAAAGAGCATTTTTGCTAAATACATAAAAAGGTCAATAAGTGCGAGTTCTCTTCATGAAGGCAAAACTTGGTGTCTATTAAGATGATACGTACAGATGAAAACCTAAACTTTCCAGTAGAATGCGAAGGAAAGATGTACTTCTAAGTACTTCCGAGCAACAAAGAAAGTATAAACACTCATTGTAAGTGTTTCTAAAGCTCCAAAGTGAACCTAAATGACGAACCCTCGCCGATTTACAAACGAAAACTTGAAAAGGCTGTATCATGACATTAACCTCAAAATACCGGCAATGGCCATCAAATTACTTTCAAAATCAGCCATCACCGGTCTTACCAAAATAAACGCTGTTTTTAGATGCGGACGCTGTCTCAACGAATTCTTTCAACAACGATTAACGAAAGAAATATTCGCCACACCAAATTCGCCTTCTGAAAAAAACTAATAACCGCTCAACAAGCAACCAAACTAGAAACAATCAAAGTCAGCCTATATAACCTGGGAAAAGAATTGCTTCTATCAGTACGCCTTTTAACATTTTCATCAACGGCATCCTCCTAATCAAAGAAAGATCGGTCATGGGATTTGCAAACACACATCTGTAATGACAGTGACAGTGACAGAACGTTACTGACACTAGAAGATAAACGGCCAATGCTGAAAATAAGATACACGCTTTCTGCACAAAATCGAAGAAAAAGACAAAAACAAAAATCTTTACCAATAGCCTGAAGAAAAATAACTCAATCGGAAACAGCAAAATAGATAAGGAGAACATACTTACGCATAACATTCGACTATAAAACCGCCCCACCAAAAGAAGAGTTGGACTGGCAAAAAAGACTGTCCAAAGAACACTCAGTGTCATATGACGACGCAGCAAATTGCAGCTAACACGTTATTTTTATTTTAGTGTTAGCTGCAATTTTCTGTGTCGTCATATGACACTGAGTGTTCTTTGGACAGTCTTTTTTGCCAGTCCAACTCTTCTTTTGGTGGGGTGGTTTTATAGTCGAATGTTATGCTTATGTATGTTCTCCTTATCTATTTTGCTGTTTCCGATTGAGTTATTTTTCTTCAGGCTATTGGTAAAGATTTTATTCTTCGTCTTTTTTTTCGATTTTGTGTAGAAGGTATGTATCTTATTTTCAGTATTGACCGTTTGTATTCTAGTGTCAGTAACGTTCTGTAAACTGTCACTACAGATGTGTGTTCGCAAGTACAGCACAGTACTGATCTCAACACTAAGATACAGAGAAGAACTTTGAACTAAATGAACAAAAGCAACAAAGGAAGCACAACGGATGCTCCATTTTATATAAGAAATGGAGATTTAAGATGACACCTGAATGCTGAAGACATTATAGAAAGAGTGAAACAAATAAGAAAGAGCCCTTCTATTAAGAAGATTCCTATTATGGTAACCAACACGTTACTCGATCTTCGGTGTGTGTGAAGCTGACATGTGAGCCAACGCCTGACTATACATTACTGAACTTATCAACAATTGTTTCAACATCTTGCACATGCAGTGAGACTGAACTGAGAATAATCAAATATTTATACATAACTAACTGATTTTTGAAGTTTATAACCGTCGGCCACATATGTAAACAGTTTTTGAAGTTCATTTTTTGCCGGCCCAAGTCACCTCTGCGTCCAGCACTAGCCGCCACCACTTTTGAAAGTGTTTTCAGTGGTAATCACACCTACTACAATACTGGTTAACAAGTCTTGCTTTAGGAAACTAAGTTATTACCACGTATTCTTGTTTGAACCGATTCAAAATATGACATGCTTTTTTCAAATTCCAACCTGCTATCATCAATTTTCCCCAACTGATTTTGTGTGCTGCACTTCTTCAAGAGGACTTGTATAATGCCAAAGAAATGATAAAAAAACTTCTTTTTGAATATTTCAATGTTTCCATAAAATACCCTACTAAACTTAATATAAAACCCCTGTATTTTGTGGCAATCAAATTCAATTAGTAATTACTAAAACGTAAATATAGTAAATAGTGTTCAGAATATTGAACTCAAGTATTAGATCCCTGTCAGTCTGGTATTTTTGTTATAAGCTAATACAACGACTCTTTAATCTGTAGTGTTAACATTTTGTCATTTCCTTGTTATAAACTGCTATTTTTCGAGTCTTCACATAAAAAAAGTTTTTTATAAGACTGTAATGATTATAGGCATACACTAAAATAATGTTCGTCTGGTAACGTTATCCTTATGAGGTAGCGTTGTTTTACAATAGGATGCTAATAGATTTAATAGCTTGATCTTTACAATGTTTAGGTGTAGGGTAAACCAACCGATATGCGGTTGCTACCTTCACCCTTAAAAAGGCCCCCTTTGCGGCGAACCCCAATTAATTTTTATAATGCACTCAAAAGTCATCTATTTTTAGAGTATGGAGTATAATTTACTCTAGATTTGAATGTTATTTAATTTTTAAGAAGAATATCTGTAGCTCTGAGGGATTTATAAGAATTCACAAAAATTATTAAACGTTCACACAAACGAGTTTTATTAGAAATAAAGATGCAATTATAGCAATTTATAACTTTGCACAAGAATTATGAAATAAAGGTTAAAATAATTAGGTTTATTTCAAGGTAAACAAATATAATATTATTCAAAAGAAACCACAGTTTCAGATAAATGAACGCAGGCCTACTTGTTACTGCTAGGTAGTTTACCCCGCCCTCATAAATACTGGTTTATGGCAAGTGGATTTGCGTTCTTATATATCTTATTTATAATTTACAATTATGTTGGGTAACCCAGTGAACACTTTCTTAAAATTATTTAAAAATTTCAATGAAACTTAATTTATATCAATATGTTACCCTTTTATTAACATTAAACAGAAGACTAACCTTGTTGCGAGGGTATCTTCTTCGAATTGTTATCCCTGCTCGGAGATAACTTTGATCCTACTTTGATTATCGGACCCTACGTACACCTTCTGATTTTTAAATTGTATTTTGAATAGTTATAACCCAATTGTTGGCTCGAATTTTAATTATATTATCGGTAGACTGGCCATCTTCGAAGTTTTTTCTAATATTCGGCTTTAGGCTGTTTTTATATCATTGTAGACTTGCCATTTGAATGATCAGTGATGTGATGTTGACATTTACTGTCTTAGAGGTAAGTTGCTCACGCGACTCGTGGCACAAGACGAGTGAAAATTGTTCTATGTCACGCTTATATTGACATTGGAACTTCCCAGCATTTTTTTGCTCGTCATGGTTTGTAAGCATTTTTTGAACCAATCGGGTCTTGTCTAATTCCATTTGTCTAAACTTTCTCGTTGTCGGTGTACGTGACCCTTTCCCTGCGGTCAATTGCAGTTTTCTCGAAAACTGTCTGCATATATCATTTAAATGGTTATGGCTTATGTTTAATGTTTTTATTGCTACTCGGGTAGATATATTCGTATTTACAAGAGGTTTACGATTTGTTACCCTTAATATTCTAGCTGGTATTTTTAACGTTTTGGAAAGGTTCTTATAATTAATTTTATATTACTTGAGCCCTTCGATATTTATAAACTTATTTATTTAAAATTAAACTATGATTTTGAGACTATTTAATTATTTTGCAAAGGTTTCTGTAATTATTTTAAATTACATAAGCCTTTTTATGTTCATAAAATTAATTACTTATAATTAGGTTATGATTTTGTGAACAATAATTTGTATTTTGTTTAATTTATAGTGATATATCATGCATTGTGTTGTATTCAAAATACGTTATTTCGTAAACCTATTCCTGCATTTCGAGTAGTTATTATAAATAAGTAATTAATTATTATTTATTAAACGGTCGTAAAATATTACCTTTAATGCAATAATTTTAAAATTTTAATAACAAATTTCATTAAATTGTAACGATTTAACTACAAAGCTATTCATAATTTTGTCTGACTCCATAACTTAATTCACCTACACCTGCCGATGATATTGGTTGCTATGTACTTATCCCAGTGCTTCTACTATTCTTCAAACTTGTGCTGGAAGCCATTATTTTACAAATCGTCGCCACCGCAGCTTTACTACTTGTTTTTGAAAACTGAAAACGTCTTCCACGAAGGCGTTTCTTCACTTCAGGGGAAAAAAATGACACAAGAGTGGCACGGTTTGCTGAGCAGATGAAGTACATACTTCATTTTGATTTTGGCGAGCAGATGAAGTACTTCATTTTGATTTTGGCGAGAAACTCCATGACTATATTTGCAATTAGTGATCGTGCAATATGGTGTTATATGGCGATATGTACCACTTCACCTGATACCCCTGTAATACTGCCCTGTTACAGTTGTGTGCAGTGTTCTAATATACTGATAAACCATGTGTCAGATCAAAATGAAGAAGCCAAGTTTCATCGCCTCGAAAGAAATTCTGCAGCGTCTTCCTGTACCATTATTTTGAGCTGACATAAACCTGCATAGAAACATCACGCTGTTCAGGAACAACCGATCTCAGAACTCGCCTCGTCCAAACACGTTTTATGTGCATAAACACCATTTTAGGATTTCTTTCTTAAAATATGCATTCAGAATACTTTATAACAGGAGTTGTGTGGCTTATCGTCAGCAAAATAATGTGTAATAGAATATCCAGCAATGTAATCATCAGTTAAGGACATGAGCCTTCCAATCAAAGATACGAGTATAATAATTGGAAACTTAAATTCTTGTTTAAGGTATAGAAAGCATATTGACTTCTATTCTTGGAAAAATAATAAGTTAAATCGAAGCTCTGATTCATCTATTGCTAAATTTATTTTATCAATTATTTACCAATTAAAAGCTAAATCACAAAAAGATTCTAAGACGAACATAAAGTTTTAGGCTAATTACTCACTCCGTGAAAACTAGATCAAATTATGTTAACGCAAAAATTCAACAGAAAAGGATGTCTTTTCTATGTTATTTGCAAGTGGTTTGAAAACCATTTTTTCTAAAGTTAAATCCATTTGGAAGAAATAACTAGTATTTTAAATTTCAATATCAGCAGCGCTTGAAAGTGTAATTGCAGAGGTTTTCTTCAAGCGAAATACCACTTGTCCTAAAATTCCGCTCACTTCATGTCTTTTATTCAAAATAAATCATGGTAATCAATAATAGAGGTCTGGGTCAAATATAAACCGACGTTTGCTTTTAAAACTTTATTACAATACTTGTTATTTTTCTATGTAGTTTCACCTTAACCTAAGCATTTTTGCCAGAAAATTGTTTCATGACGACCTCGATCGAAGTAGTCTGTTAGCAGGCTTGTCTTTAATCCAGGAGACGGGGGTTAAAACCTGATTAAGGTCGGTGAATTTTTCAGCGGAGAAAAATTTAAAAAACATGCCTTCTTCTCGGACAAAGAAATAAAATCGTAAGTCCTGTGTCAATGGGATGTTTGGCACGGCAAAATTCTAGGGGGCATGGTGAAATGACTATAGCAGTCGAAGCCAAAAGGGCCAAAGGGGTTTCTGCATCCCGATGTCTCATCCACAAAACAGAACAAAATACTTGTTTCTTAAAAATTCTAGATACAATTTTTCACAACAATCATCGTCCTAAAAACACTCACTTCCCAGTGCTTGTTTTAGTGGCCCATACGTGTGAGAGAAAACATCTTGGTTATATGAAGGGGGGGGGGGTTAATAATAGTTCAATGCATTTTACTCAATTTTGCTTTGCTTGGGCTGCAGTAAGCAGTCGTGCGTTGTCATAAAGAAGCAATATATTGGCAATGAGAATTTTTCTTGTTTTAGTCGTATTGATTATCCTACGTTCATGGAGACAAATCCAAAAAACACTCGCTTTATCCGGGAATTTTCGCCTTTTCTTATCACATATTAAATTGCGGTGCAATAAGGCATTCCCTCCTTCTGTGAGAAATTTCAATCCTCGCAGATTTTTGGTCGTCGTTAGGTATTAATGTGATCATCGTGGTGGAATTTTTAAAAATGTCTTTCAAATCCTAATTTCTGTACAAATTTGAGCTATTGTGAACCCCGATCCCTTTAATAAGGTGAAGAATTATCACAATGTTGTATGGCATCGTGCTGGTTCGCTGGTGGCTCATGTTTTGAACAAATATACGATCACCTCCAAATTGTTTGCACCAAATGTTCAAGTCTTTAAAACGTTTCCTTCTCCATATTGTGCCAATTTTGACTGGTTCTAATGTTTTTATTGGTCAAAAATTTAATTACAACACTCATTGCGCCCTCTACTGCTGGAAGGGAGCGAAGCGCCAGCGTTTAACATACAGAGATGCCAGACACTCCCAGCTATCGCCACCTATGGGCTTGCTCCCTTCTACTAGCCCGGCCGACAACAACTCATAAAGGTTGGTTCATGTTTGATCCGCTCTTGTAATTATAGCCCCCGCTGCATTCGTATCACAGCCTTACTATTATTTTTCGTCTCACATTTGAAAACATAAAGACGTGGCTTTAAACCCAACAGCTATTGCCTTCCAAGCAATCTGTACTTCATTTAAATCAAATATATTCGCCTGTTTTTTTTTTTAAATAGACGTTTTCTTCCTATGAAGAAGATATAAAATACCTATGTTGTTATCGTGACAAATATCAATCATAAGCGTTTAATTTGTATTAGAAAAATGCATTATTAAGGTCTTCCTGGATTAGTAAATGAATCTTTGAAAATAACAACGTACATCTTTCCCCTTCGTGTCTTTGATGAACTTCATTACTCTTGAACTATATTACTATGAGGAAAGCGCTACATTAAAGAAGGAAAATCTCGATATAGCGTACAGATGACGTTAAATTTGCATTTTCAAAAGACATCTTAAGCAGATGGAATATTTATCAGACTCTCATTCATATGTTACATAGAAGAAGGATTACAATTCCGCCTATAAATACCGCATTGTTGTTCATTCAAGAAGTACGAAAAATAACAGAATTTTTTAACTTAATGGAACACGCTTTCTAGAATTGTTGTAAATTTCCTAAACTTGCTACAAAATTTAAGATATCATATGTCATCTGCGTTCACTTAATCTCGGTTTGTTCAACCTTTTTTCTTGCCGCAATTGAAAACATATGAAAGAGAAACGATTGCTCAATTTTAGAGAAGAACCTACACAGTATTCTCGTTAAAAAGTTTCTAAAATGTATTTGGATGGAGAGTACTTTAAAAACATTCATAACAAAAATAATTCCGATTATTTTTGAGCAAAATATTGTTTTACGCATATTCTTAAAAATCATAAATTTTAAAATACATTACAAGATGACGTCACAGAAACGTTGAGTAATAAAAAATTTTATGAATGTAAATAACACATTAAAAACACCATTAAAGTTTAATGACAAAATAGTATTGACTTCGTAGCCTCTGATTAATCTCAAAATTTGATTTGTTGTGTATATTTCGTAAAAGTGTTCTAAATGGTCTCATCTGGGTATCGGTTCCTAAATAAAGTAATCATAGATATCCTGATGTGTATGAATCAGCTTTGTAATTAATGATAAAGCTTTTTTAGAATTTTAAAGATATTGAGTTAAGTGAATATGTTTGGACCAGAATTTTGGTACAGTGAGTATATAACTTATGACAGTATTACTAGTGTCGTTAGTTACGCTATAATGTCCCGAAATTAAGCAAAAATGAGGATTGGGGGAAGTAAATCCCAATTTAGGGAGAAAAACAGGCGAAATTCGAAATAAACTGCGATTCACTAATTATTTAGTTAGCCTATAAAAAGGCAACTGGAGTAGTCACTCCGGTGTATAGGGTTTGTCATAAATTTTGCTTAGGATATGTGTGTAATAGTGTGACAAAAGATTAGAACTGCTGCGACGAGTGCAATCGCGTATTTCGAGAATAGTTATGATGTCTTCGCTCCTAAATTAACAGAGCACCTACTGCATTCCTCAATATTGCACTAAATGTTCAACCACATTAAGATCTGGCAATGCTGCAAGTCATTCTACGCATGAGCTATTGTGTTGTATTTGCCTTAAGATTGCTTTGGTGGTTTATTATGCAGGAAACAAACTTGCCAAGATCTTTCAGAAACGGAAACACTTTGCTTCTTGGATAATTCACATAATTATTTTCGGTGTGAAGCAAATCAAAATTTAAATGCAATCGGGATTTTTCAATGTTTTGATAATATTTATTGCCTTCAATATGGAGAGTGCCAAGATAGTGTTGTTTTGGTTATAAGTTTGCGAACAATTCACAAAAAACTTGTTGCAAAATGCAAACTATCGTTTTTATTCCATTCACGAAGATACAGAAGAAGACGAACCTCCTTGTTTAAATAATACGAATGAAATTTAACCTTATTCATTTACAATATCAGCGGCTTGTTAACTTACCGGCATATCAAGCTTTATCTGAATTTCGCCACTGTGTCCCAGTACACGCTTTAACAATTACTTTGATCGCATTTGATTGAATTCAGTAAAGCAGTTCTTTATATGTCAGTTTTCACTTTATCGTAATTTTTAGCAATACGCTTATGCCATACTAATGTTACAATACATTCCATCACCTCACCGAACACATTGGCCTATAAGTGATCAACGACATGTTTCTCAGTGTAATTCATTAAGCGTACCATTCTTATGAGAAAAAAGACAATTTTCCATTTCGTAACCTTCCAGGGGACCGTTTCCATGTGCTGTGATATGATTTTGCAATTAAATTGTATGAGTGTATATATCAAAAAGTAAGCTCAAGGCCAAACGTACAAAACCTAAAAGAAGCAGCAGATCCATTGGCTATTTCAATAATCATCGTTTGCCATGTCACCCTTTGACTGACTTATCGCAAACGACAAAAAACCGGTGGCACAAAATCTTGTCAAGCATAATGTTCATTATTAATTCTTATGCGGTATTAGTTAAAAAGACAAACTTTCCAACAAAATGAGACATGTTCTATTTTCCATCATAAGTAAGAAATAATCAAATTTGTATTGTACATTTATAAAACTTGAAAAAAATAAGGCTTAATCATAATATTTAATGACTATTCCAAATTGTAAATAAATCGAAAGGGTTATTCAAGATCAGAACCCCATTTTTCTATTTTGAAAAGTAAAAGAAATTTAAAAAAATTGTAACTATAGTTTGTAGCAACTTCGACCATTGCCCATTTAGAAGTTACGAGCACATTTATATTAAACATTGCATACAGTCATGCAAATCTGTATGTGATAGGGGTTTGTAAAAACAATCACACAACCACACAAAAAATAAAATAAACAGATTTTTTTAAAATTATTTTATGCTTAGATACATAAGGAAACAAATATAAAAACAAATTCATTTAACAACAAATGTTCAAAATGTCTCCACGCCTATCAAAACATAAGCGAAAACGTTTTTTAATTTTCAATAGATTTTGTGCATTTCTACTTCCAAAAGAAATTCACATTTTTTGTTTTAAATACTTCATATCAATTTTATATTGAATTATAATATAACTTCTGACACATAAAATAATTATGGTTAATTAAAATAATTTAAATTGATTTGAAGGAATCTCTTAATATGTTCTAATGAAATATATATTTTGAGAATACCCCCTAGGAAGCGATGATTATTTGACGAAAGTGATCGTTTATATGATTTCGAACAGCTGTCTCATTGTGCGGCAACCATATATTTATTAGAATTTGTAAAGAGACGTCTCTTAATTGATTTTGAAGAAATTTGAAACATCTAGCACACGTAAGGGAGTTTTCATGAAAATATGGTCCAATTAGGTGTCACCTCAATATACTGCGCTAAGCGGTAGCTGTCCCTGATGTTGAACTTCTCATCAAACTATCGTGAGTATTGCGCCGATTTGGAAGCCCTTTGCTTCTAAATTGACTTTTGTCTGTCGATAGGATACAATTGAATGGCACGTGCGATCTTTGTGCTAAAAAGCTTCGCCTTTTATCAAAATCTTTTTCAATCGAATATTTAAGTTTCTCATTATATAATCGTGATATTTGTTTTTGATAATATATTTTGTATTGCGCCATAAGATATTTTCAGTTGTCCCGATACATCTCTTTAGAATCGATGTGGTTATTCTTCGAAAAACTTTAAATCTTCAGTTATTTCAGCTTCATTCGTGGCACCCTTTTTTTCTTCATCGAGAAGACTTCTGTATTGCTCCTCAATAATTTTTCTGTTCTTAAAAACATTTTATAGTAAGAAGACGTCAATTTGAATACTGTTGAGTACATAAATTTCTTGAGGTGCGTTTCGACTTTTTCGCTATGAGAAGCCATATTTAAAAAAAGAAATATTTACTAATCAGAATCAATTAATAACATCAAGAACTAACAACAGAATATCTTTTACAATGTCTAAGATAAACAATTCCAAAATGACATATTAAAAGTTGAGTGTTACTGAAAAAGTATTATAACGGCGCTACAACATCTAGCGTTTTAAAGCTGAAAATTTAGTTTTTAACATGACGGATATAATGTGCAGTTTCCATTTTTAAAACTTTCTACCGTTTTCGAAATAAAGTATTGGGGAAGAACCTTTGATCACCCTGTACATAGAACAGCACTGATAAGCTATTTTAAATTCGACATTCTAAGAATTTAGGTTAAATTCAGTATATTTGATCAAAGTGCCAGCAAATTTATTTAGAATTTAGAATAAAAAATCAAAATAACTGAGTCAAAAATTATATAAAAATTAATCGCAGGTAAAAAAGTTTAGATTATTGCCTACGTTTATTTTGGAAACAATAATTGTAACGGTCACCCATCCAAGTTACTGGACAGGCGAAAGGCTGCTTAACTCCGGAAATTTT
>JAHWXV010563697.1:0-14263 GCA_024586415.1 Phrixothrix hirtus | reverse complement strand
ATATGTTTTAAAGAGGAAGCTCGCGGATATACGAATTCCCGAAAACGAGTTTTATTGCAAGGTCCATAGAAAAGTTATAAAAAATATCAGGCAGCTAATTTTTTTATATTTTGTGTAAAAGGGCCAATTCTATCAGAAAATAAAGAAATTTTGAAAATAAAAGTTGTTTCAGTATTATTTTATAAATCTTAAATGTTTGCACGTGGGTGCATGATTTCTGGCAAACAAATTTTATTACTAGGTTCATAAAAAAGTTTTAAAAAATATCAGGCAGCTAAATTTTTTACATTTTGTGTAGAAGGGCCCATCCTATCAGAAAATAGAGCAATTTTAAAAATAAAGTTTGTTTTACTTCTACCTGTTTGAGGTGGGGAATTTGAAGTTTATCTTTTATCTTTTTTATGGTAATGAAGCTTATTGACTAATTATGTCGGATCATACTAACTGTTGTAATGTTTGTAGACATCAATTTAAAAAGAAAATAGGACAATTATTTTCATTTTGCTAGTAATATCGAAAAAACGTAGGAAAATATTTTATGGATGAAATCTATGGCTAACTTCACGTCGGTGGTCACATAGGCACAGTGAGTTTTTTAAAGATTGAAGCATGAAGACCATCTAGATTTTACTGCTGGCAATTGATTTTATATATAGTAATTTAATTATTGAAATACATATATGCGTCATATATTGACAAATTGAAGAAATATCCCACAACCAAATGTATTTATGAAATTAACCTTAATTTTTATAAATTCTTATCAGATGTGTGAAAACAGCAAGTTTAATCTACTTTACATTTATTTAGTTAATTTAGTACTTGCAAAGAAACACGTTATATTGTCAACATTATATTTTAGAAACCAATTTAAGTTTTTCGTGTGATAAAACCAATTCATGTAGGAGAAACCTTAAAATGTAGTGTTTGATTATAGTGGTACTAAAAACATGATGTGAAAAATCATTTACATATTCATATAGGAACAAAACCATTCTGCTTTTCAGTGTATGTAATACCGCGAAGAGTTAATTTGAAAAATCATTGGTACATTTACACAAGCGAAAACTTGTTTCAATTTTATTGCATAGTAGCTTCAAAAAGACTGATTTGAAATGCCATCTGTTTTTCATTCTGGAGAAAAACTGTTTAATGAAGTGTTCTGTGTGCTATTGTGGTACTGCTAGACGCATTGTTTGAAATGTTACTTACACGTTCACAGTGATGAGAAACTAATTAAATGCTTTGTCTGTAATTATGGCATTGCCAGAAAGAATAATAAATAACTTCATATTCGAGAAAAACCTTTCAAATGTTCTGTGTGCAAATCTATTACCTAATAACCTATGTATTTTCTAAAGAAATATGCATTACATTTATAATCGAAATTCATCTTAAAGTATAAGAATAAATTTCATTTTCTTAATTAATGTAATAAATCTGCGTAAACTCAGTAACAATTTTATTCAAAACGTACTGGCTATCTAACAATAATATTAGAAGTATTTAAAATTATTAAAAAATTTTAGAATTTTTGTCAAATTTAATGTGTACAACGTAATATATTCATAAGGTTTCAGTGGCTAACAACTATTTATTAATCAAAAAGCTGCACATTAGATGCTTCTGAATGGACAATCTTTTGATTTACACACATTATTCTTCATTGCTAAAACAAATTTAACAGTATGTTTATATGAAATTTACTTTTTTAGAAAAACGTAGTTAGTATAAAACTCAAATAAATTAAAAACAAAATAAACTACATTGTTAAAATTTATTTACTCTACATACTAGTAGATTCACTTCAAAAGAAACACTTTTAACAGGTAACTGACGTTTTGGAAAAGACGATACCATAGGCAGTAAAAGTTAAGGAAATAATTAAACTGTATGATTGATTTGAATGTACCCAAATATCGTTTTGTTCTTCGTAACCAATACTAGTATTAATTTATCATGTTCTGCAGTAAAAGCCATGACTTTTTTGGCCCCCCCCCCCTTATAAGCAAAAGCAAGCTTTGTGAAAACCCCCAACCCTCAATAATTACGTAAGAATTTCACTAACCCCCCTCCTCTATCTTTAATTTTTCTAAGTTAAGGTTACAGAAAATTTATTTCAAAGCGTTTATTCAATTATAATTTATACTGACGGTAAATTGCTCACTTATATACGTTTAAATGTATGCATTATTAGTGCAGACACAAATTAATATTATAAGTAAAACAAAAATATGCTTTTGCAAAATGGTTAAATCAGTCTAATCAGCCTTTTGTTAAGAACTAATTAACGATTCTTTGTTGTCACTAATGACTTTACAGGATGAGTCATTTTCTTTAGTCACTATCACACTATTTAGTGAATTTAATTCCACTTCATTTTCCAAAATCCACTCATAGTTCTCTGATTCTGACAATATATCTTCAGATACATATGAGTGTCGTACACGCTTAGCAACAACTCAAACACGTGCAAGTCTCTCAGGCCGACATACTAGTTGATCATCTTTGTGAACTTTTTTAGTGTGTTTTATCAGTGATTTCTTTGAAAAATGGTATAACCCGCACTTCTGAAATAACCCAGGTGCTAAATGTGGTTTCATACTTGGACAATACCAATCATATGGCATTTTCAAAAATCCTTTAAATTGCGGTTCTACTGGTAACGCCATCCTTCCCAACAGGTCCTAAAATTTATCGTCAAAATATGAAGTTTCGACAGCCTTGAGGTCATCTTTATTTTGGCAAAAGTGGGGGGAAATACCCTTCAGGTAAAATTTTCCTTAATCCACTTTTAATAGGACTGCAGCAATTTGTATTTTTGCACTTGACTAGTTATAATACATATTGGGATTCTCGTAAATGTATATGTATGCTATACCATACAGCACTGACATGTTTCGGATCATGTGTCTCTTCTAATGGAAGAATATATTTAACAACAACTTCAAAATCATCAATTGTAAGTGAACTCCAAATTTTAGCGAGAGTGCTACCGGCAAATGCAAGATTTTGGGCCTCTCATATGATCTCAATAGCCTTAACCTTTTCATTTAAGTGGCTACCACAATGATGATGCGGTAATATAAGTCCAAACAATTCGTGACTAAGCGGGGACATTTGACGCTCAACTCTATTATACGCACTTCTTTCTGGTGTGTTAATAGCTATAACAATTCCATCGAGATTGAATTCCTTGAAATGCTGGATTGTAAATCTGATAACTTAGTTACATCTTGGATTTTCATGAGAGCCTCTATCTACTGTTAAGAAAACAACTTGTTTCACTAGACCTTCTGAAGTCTTTGTAAAAGTATGGAAAATTTCCAAATTCAACAGCGTTTCCAAATCTTTAGCATGACTATTTTCCGTAGATCAGATGCGTTTTCCACTTTTAATAGTATTATACGTAGGGACTGAATAAGTCACCGCTTCTGGCTTCCCAATAAAGCCAAGACAAATCTCAATACCTGCATAAATGGAAGGTGTCAATTTATGCTGTTCCGCTATATCCAATCATAGTTTGGCAAAGAAATTTTGTATTTCATATACACGAGGAAAGGAGCTTCCTTGTTTGCTGTTATGATGGTTACACGACCTTAATCATCTTGCGATAAAAAAAACTTCAAGTAGTCCTAAAATTGAAGTCAAACTTTCTAAATATCTAATAGTTGCAGTAGCAAATTCCCCATCCATATGTGATTTATGAAGGTTTCCTTCTGCGAATAAGTTTAAGTGGAACAGTAGCAACATACCTTTTTCCTTTTTGAGTTTTTAAGTTTCTCGGAATCCGTCGTAAATAGGCCGTACTTCTATAGAAATAAGCAAGAAACACCTACCACAGCTTATTTTCTTTATTTCTAAAATAAGTACATATTAATAATGTTGCTTACCTGCTAAGAGTATATCCATTATCTAAAAGTGTTAAGTGCAAATCATCTAGCGTTTCAATTACGTTAATAATTGCTTGATTAAGTAAGGGCTGATCTTCTTCTATTTTCGGTCTACCAGATGCACTTCTCATTTTTAAAATGTCTTTAGCTTTGGGATACGAAGAAACAATTTTTTCCAGCACAGTTTCTTCTTTATACGGAATCTTTTTTGATAAAATGCATTTTATAGCTTACGTTTTAGTTCTATTTTTCACCTGCTAGTTCTATTTTTTCTTTTGTACTTTTCTGTTAACGTCATTATCATATAAAGTATTTTGAGCGCATAGCAACACATTCAGTTCTTTTTCTAATAACATAATTTCGTTTTTAGATTATTCTTGCGCGGTGTGTTACGACTATTTTGATTTGAAGTTTCTAAACATACTTCATATGAAAAGTTTTCTGGTTTTTTATTTTGTCCGGTAGAAGGCGTAGACACATTTAATTTAGATATACCGTTTATGCTACTAGTGCAAGTCGAATTTTAAGATTGTGAAATTAAAAAAAATTAACAATAATCGATAAGTCAATGCTTTATTTTCAAACATTTTGTTTTTAAAAATATCAATATCAATGAGTTTCCGTAAAACTAAAAATAAACCTAATTTACTTGTTTTATTAAAAAAAAATAGGTTAAACTTCCTTTTTTCTTACTAAATTTTTCTAGAAGCTCTGTTATTTTTCTATGTACGGCTACGTCGAAATGTTGAGAATCTTTAAACTCTGTTTTCAATTATTCCATAAAATATTTACTTTTTTTTGACATATTGCGGGTTTCTTGTCGAAATAGCATTTTTATGTGTAGAAAATAATCTTTGATAAAAACCATTTCTATTACTAGATACTACCGTCATTTTAACGACTAAAACAGCTCACGAAAAGTTACTGCAATACTTTGGATAATAAAACTGGCAATGATATATATACATTCCTTTATGGCTACCCATCGACCTTGATTACAACAATTTTGTGTATCTATTAACTGTTTACTATCGGTTTCTTACTATTGCAATTGTGGCAGCAGTTTTCAAAACGAATATAATATTGTCTTTGTTAAAATAAATTTTTAAACTCCCATAATTTTTCGAATAAAATTCTCACGTAATCATGACATATACACCCCCCCCTCTTCCCTATGTAAGCAAAAATAAGCATTTTACTAACCATCTTCCTCCCATAACCTACTTACGTAATATTTGAATCACCCTTAATGTAATATATAGACTATTAATAAAAAAGTAAATAAAGATAAGTTAATTACATGCATAAATAGGTATTGCATATTTACAAATTACATAAGTATGTGTAAATATTAAAGACAACCTAGTACAAATTGGGAATGAAGTTAGTTTTATATATGCTTATTTCTATGAAGTGGCAAATGTTATAATTTTGCTAATTTCAATCACCTTGATACTTGACTATTAAAAATGCTCTCTGTATAATATGGCGTAGACAAAAATTGAAAAAAATTATTAAACTACCTTAAAAATCCGTTTCACTTTATTTTAATTACTTTTGAATATTTAGGGGGCAATTAAAATGAATTTCCTTAGATGAGCTGTTTTGAGGTGTCATCAGCCTAACACGATTTAAAGGTGACCTTACTGGAAACCCACGTCTCGACCAAAAACACAAATGGCTTTGGATTATCAGTGTTAAAGTTTTTCAGATATGCCCTTTGGCTTTGTTGATACAATGCCTTTATATTGTTGGATTTTTTGAACTTAAATCCTAAATTATGAAGAAGTCGCGATACTGTTTATCGACTGACATCGAGAATGTACCTGTCTTTCAGTTTTAGATTTAAAATATCCAAAGTACAGTAGAACTGCAATTATCCGAACTGCAATTATCCGGATCACTTTTTACAAAAAATAAAAATTTAATTAAAGATTTTTAAGGTAAACAATGCGCATTCAGAAGTCGTATGCATACTCCACCTACTACTGTTAGTCACAGTCATGATACTATAAAATAAGGTAAGTTATTAGACAGGCTTTGCGCATGTTAAGAGGAGATGTGACGTAATCGGTGAGACATACTTAATTACACGATCACAGTCTAGAATTTCATAAAAATTTTAAAATACTTACCCATTTACAATAATTAATGAAGAGAAAAAAATTAATACATATATGTATGGTGCGTTATGCACCATTGAACTTGTTGAGTTAATTTCTATTCCACTTACCGATGACGTCACTGCGCAAACTTGAACGCTTTTAATGCACGAGCATTGATTTTACATAAAATTAATGGCTATATGTAGTATCATTAGTCACACTCAGTTTGGCTTTGATCTTCTAGTGCGTGCACGTGTGCCTTATTCTGTGATTTATTGTTGTACAGTACATTGTAGTTTAACATTTGTTCTTTGTTTTGTTTTTTGCATGTATTGCAGGTAAAATTTCTTCTAAATGGAAACGTGTCGTTTTATAATTCGACAGAAAAAATCAAAATCATTGAACAGTTAAAGAAAAGTGTGGCAGGAAAACATTTAGCCGAGATTTACAACGTAAGAACGTCAACAATTTCAGACATAAGAAAAAACAAATCATCAATTTCAAACTTTGTTTCTGTGCTTGCACCCGAAGATGGGAGCTCGGCAAGAAAATCAATGAAAACAGCAGTAAACAAAGAACTAGAAGAGTCTGTTTTTAAGTGGTTTTTCCAGCAGCAGGCACTTGGAAATCCTCTTTCAGGACCAACTCTTTGTGTACTTTTTTCTGATAAGATGAACGGTTTGTCCGAATTTAATGTGAATAATGGTTGGCTAAGAAATTTTAATGCTAGACCTGGTATACGTGAACTATATTTAAGTGGTGAGAAGTTGTCCGCAGATCCTAAAGCGGCAGAAGGCTATTGAAAAATTCAAATTCGTTTCTGAGCGTTATGACCCCCGGCTTTTTATAAAACACGGACGAAACAGGCCTTATTTGGAAGGCTTTGCCTCAATCAACTCTAGAGTGTAAAAGAGAATCTAACACCCCTGGTCATAAGGTTAGTAAAGACCGCATTATAATTCTTAATTGTGCTAACACTACAGGAAACCATAGAATTCTTCTTCTTCTTATAAGCAAATCAAAAAACCTCAGGGTTTTTAAAAATGCGAAGAAACTGCCCATCGTTTACAAAAACCAGCGAAGGCCCTAGATGACTGCTGCTCTGTTTACTAAATGGCACGATGAACTGTTCATACCTGAAGTAAAAAAATGTACGAAATCTATAGGAAAAGGGGGCAGTAAACTGTTGGTAATTCTCAACAATTCTCCCACCAACCCAAAAGAAGACCTTTTAGAAAGAGAATATGGGCGTTTTAAAACAATGTTTCTGTCTCCAAACGTAATGAGCTTATTACAGCCAATGGACTAATCTGTGATCGAAACGATGAAACGCCAATATAGAAGACGGCTGATAAGAAAAGTGTTGATTAAAGATGAGAATGAAGAGGGAATTGTAGCTCATCATAGAAAAATTAATAAAAAGGACTGTTCTTACATGGTTGCGGAAGCATGGGGTTTGGTGAAGGCAATGATTTTAAGAAGAGCGTAGAACAAGTTGAAGGGTATTTCAACAAAGAAAGAGGCACAAAAGGAAAAAGAAGAAGAGCAAAGTGACAAAGTGGCAGTTGTTGACATAAGAAACAGTATCCTAAAAATTTCTGGCTGCTTAGAGTGCAGTACGGAGGAAGTAAGCGAGTGATTAGTGTGTGATTCCGCGGATCCCGCATTCCATATTCTAAACGACAAAGGAAGTAGGGCCATCAGCGAGTGAAGCATTTCAATGTCTTGGCACGGCGTTGAAGTGGATGGAGTGGCTCACTGTCAAAGGAATGCGGGACTTGGCTGCGCGGAAACGTATTAACGCACTTAAACAAATAACTTTGACCAAAATGTTTATATGCAAGTCCTATATACTACTTTTATTGTTTACAGTAATAAAATATTGTTTTAAAAACTGCATTGTAAGTCAATTTGTTCTTCCAATCAATAAAAACTTTTTTGGGTGTTTTCTTGTGTGGGGATACTAATTTTGTTAATAGCCTTATTAAAAATTTCTAGAGAATGTTTATTCGGGTGTATCTATTACTAATGTCATTCTATTCATACTGTTAACTGGTTCTTTTCGATGGAGTTTCACTGTTTTCATTTTTCATATTTGAGTAACGTTTAACATAACGTATTGAGTTCAAGATAATACGAGGTATGATGTTATACAATTGAAATTTAAGTGACTTACCTTTTTTTGCGCGCTTAAAGTTTCAATATTTTTATTAACTAATTATATCGGCATTTATTTCTTCTAGAAATTTTTATTTGCATAGACATACTACAATTAACCGAATGAAGTAAAAAATAAATTAAAATAGAAATCTGGGCAAATCTAAGAAAATGTTTAAGAACTTCTTCTTCTACTAAATTGTATTGTTCTGTGTTGTGTTTTCTATTTCGTCTATTCTTTGTACTTTACTTACAATATATTTTCTATTTCAAATTACTCCTATATGCTAGTAATATCCGTCAAATATCCTTTCCATTGTTACTACTTTTAGGGGCTGGTCTTAAGTTAATCGTAAATGGTTCTACATTAAGACAATGCGGTTTTTTCTACTTCCCACTAATCAGGTACTTAGTCTAACTCGATGAGTTAGAAGGTGTTGTCGGGTTGATTTATACTGTTCGATACGGCCTTAAACGGACATATTCCTGGAAATTTTCTTAATTTGGGAGGATTTATGTAGAAACAGCGTTTCTATCATTCGCTTTCTTCTTTCCGCCGCTCTACCCATTAAATCTACTCCTTCCATATCTTTGCGAAGTTCAGCGTTTCTAATATAGAAGGGTGCCCCAGTAATTATTTTAAGCAACTTGTTTTGAGTTGTAATGATATTTCTCATCGCCGTTGTCAACCCTTGACATATGCCTCCTCGCCGTAAGTCAGATACGGTAGGAGCATCGTTTTGACTATTTTGACCTCTAATGGAAGCTGAACGTGAGGTCCTAATATCGAATATAGCAACTTAGACTTCTATCTAAAAGTAGTCCGAGATATGTAGCTTTTGATTTGATTTTGAACATTTTCTTTTTAACCTCTAAATCAAGTATACTCTATGCTCTAGGACAAGAAAACAAGAGATTGGGATACTGTAATCCAGGAAGCAGGAGATAACGAACACCCCAAACTATGGAGATTGCTAAAAACCCTTAAAAGCCATAAAATGGTTAACTCTCCAATTATACATAATGGTAGTCTCAAATTCAACAAGACCGAATAGGTTGAGGCGATAGCTGACTGCATTGAAGACCAATGTTCTAACATGCTTCCTGCTAATAAGTACCTTGAAGCAAAGATCAAGCACAATATCGAAATAATTAAGAACTCCAACATAGACAATCCCTTAGTAACCACTAAGGAAGCGGTTACAAATTTTATTAATCTGATGAAATATAGAAAGGCCTCGGGAAAAGAAGGCATTCCGGTAAGGGTACTGAAAGTCCTAACTGAAAATCCTAAAGAGGAAATAGTCACCATCCTCAATAAATGTCTGGCAATGGGCTACTTTTTACTTCACTGGAAAATGGCAAGCATAGTTATTCTTCCCAAGAAAGGTAAAGATCCGGCCATTCCCAAGAATAGGAGACCTATCAGCCTTTTAAATATTATATCGAAGTTTTTGGAAATAATCATTAATCAAAGACTACATACTTTTTGGAAGACTGAAACTATCCCACATAATCAATTCTGGTTTAGAAACAAACTATCCGCGGTCCAACAAGCGGCGAATTTGGTGGCAATGATAGCGAGAGCAAAACCCAGAAAATTTAACATCCTTATGGCCTTTTTAGACGTCGAAGAGGCTTACGATAAAGTGTGGAGAAATCTCTTAATAAAATGGACCAAAAGAATATTCCTTTGGCTATAACAAAAATTACCCTATCGTTCCTAACTCACAGGTCCTTCCAGATATGATTGCGAATACAATGTCTACTAAAAGAAGAGGACAATGCGTTTTTTACATTCCTTTCTGTCAGGTACTTAGTCACAAACTATCTAGATGGGCTTTCCCAACCACGACAAGTTAGGGAGTGCCGTCGGGTTGGTTAATACCGTGCAGTAGGCCTTGTTATGACATGTTCCTGGCGATAAGCTAAATTTGTTTAGATTGATAGGTAGACAGCCCTTCCTTCATCCTGGTTCTTCTTTCCATCGCTTTATCAATTAGATCATGATGTATACTTCCTCCTCGTATGTTAGGCCTGGAAGTAGCATTACTTTTAGAATTTTATTTCTTCGTTCTAGTTTGAGCTGGCTGGTAAGCTCCTAATATCCGGTATAACTTGTTTGCTAAAGACTTGACATAACCTGCCCTTATAGTCGTATGGGTCTTCCAATTAAGACAGCGGTCAAAAAGAAGTCCAAGATACGTGGCTTTCAACTTTATTTTGACCGTTCTCTTGTTGACGATTAGCTCTTTCTTTTTTCCGGATTTAGTAGAAAAATGTACCATCTGCGTTTTATCGTCATTTATTGTGATTTTATGTCTTCTTTCATAGTCATTTATTGTCTTTAGACATTGTCTCAATGTAAAAGTCGTGGCTACCATGTCCCTGCCCGCTACTATAATTGCGGTATCATCCGCGAACTGTAATAGTTCACCGTTTTTGAAGGTGCTAAGTTTTGGCATGTTATTGACACAGATATTGAACAGGATTGGTGATAAATATGAGCCTTGGGTCAAGCCCACGGCGGCTTTTCTTTTTGTAGATATCGATTTACCTAACCATATCTGGAAGGATCTGTGAGTGAAAGAGGACAGTGAAATTTTGATGATTGCCAAAGGGATATTAATTTGGTACATTTTGTATACTAGAGCTTGTTTCCATTCCTTATCATATACCTTTTCTACGACTAGGAACGCTGAAAGAATGCTGAATTTGGTTGTCTTTGCTCTCGCTATCATGGCCTCTAAGTTGGCCGCTTGTTGTACTACCGATAGCTAATTCCTGAATCCAAATTGTTGGTGGGGGATTGATTGGGTATCCTGCAAAAAGGATTGTAATCTTTGATTAACAATTTTTTCAAGAAGTTTCGAAAGTACATTTAAAAGCCTAGTTGGTTTCCTATTTTTAGGAATTGGCGGATCTTTCCTTTCTTAGGCAGCGTAACTATAATAGCTGTCTTCCAGTGAAGCAGAAAATATCCTAAAGCTAAACATTTATTCAATATACACACAATTTCATTTTTTGGTTTAGCGCCATAACCGGAATACCATCCTTTCGCGTGGCCTTTCTTGTATTCATGGTTTTAAGAACGTTGATGATCTCTTCCATGTTGGTTAAGAAGGGTTTACCTATGTTGATGTTTTTAATAGTATTAATTGTTTGTGTGATTTTTGCTACCAAATTTTTATTGGCAGGAAGCTTATTCGAGCACTGCTTCAGCTTGTTCTGTTTTGTCGTATTTGAGAATGTCGTTATGCAATATTGGGGTGTTTATCGCTTTATCCCTCTTCAGGGTTTTTAACAATTTCCAGAATTTGGGGTGTTCGTTGTCCCCTGATTCTTGGATTACTTGGTCCCAATCTCTTGTTTTCTTCTCTATCAGCATGTTGGTTACTTCATTCTGAAGTTTTGTATACCGGTTTTATCTTGGGAAGTGTCGTTCGTGCACATTTCTTCTTTGCTGTATTTTTGTCTTGAATTAGTGCTTTTTCGATATCTTTTAAATCTCACTTGTTGGCCTTGTTGCCTTCGGTTGACGATTGGCATTTTCCAAGTGTTCTCTTAATTGAGCACGTGAGTCTATGCACTGTACCCTCAATATCGGTCTCAGTGTCTTATTTCTCCGTCAGTTTATACTCTGACATCATGTATGAGTATCTCTGCCAGTTAGTCTTAAATTTGGGTGGTGGAATTGGCGATGAGCGTTGTCCTCTAATACTTTATATCACCGGATAGTGATCTGAAGACAACTCGTGGACTGTCTTGGCTTTAGCATACTTCTTAATATTCACAGTCATGAAAAAGTCAATTATATCGCCCCTTACGCTAGCAGGAATGCTCTTGACATCCTGAGGGCTTATTGTTTGTGCGTTCGGATTGGCCTTAATGCCTATCGCTAATTTCCGGCCATTGGTGTTAGTACACCTGCTACACCATCGCTCGTATTTGGCGTTAAAGTCCCCTCCCTATAATTGCATGATTGGGTTCAGTATCCTTCTATATCTTCTCGAGATATATTACAACACGGTCTATTATACACAGTGATAATCGATATTGGTTTGTCGTCTACTGGTGGTTCAACAGTGACAGTCTCGTAGCTTACTTTTAAAGACCCTCCTGGGCTCCGTACTCTGTCATTCCTGTTAATGTTAAAGCCTGGAATTCTAATTCTGTCCCCCTGTTTAAGATGAATTTCAGTATCAGATCAGCTGCGATATCATGGCTCTTGACAAAGCCTTCTGGTTCGTGTTGACAGCCTTTTAAGCCATTAGCATTCCGACATAATTTTTATTTTTCTAATGTCCATTAAAGAATTTGCAAAGGTTGTTTGGGAGCTTTTCAGCTACTAGCCTTTCTAGAATGTTGTCTATTCATTTGCTTAGGCTGTCCATCCCGACCTCTGACAGCCAAGTAGGACAGGGTTGTTTGGCCTTGTGGCATACGATAATCCAAGAATCGTTTCTGCTTTTCTTAGCATCGTGTTCTTTAATCGTGTCCGGATTTTCCGGGTAACTCCTACTACTAGCAGGGTGTTCACCGCTGCAGTTGCAGCACTTTTCTGGTTTGATTGTGCTTTTCGTGCAAGTATATGATGGATGATTTCCAGAGCACTTCATACATCTATATGCTGGAGTGCATCTATAGGATACGTGGCCAAAGAGGTGATTCCTGAAACATTGCGTCGTTATGGTTGGTCTACGTTCCGGCTCTGTTGTAACACGTACCCTTATGATGTCCTTGTCTAATTTTTCTATGTGAACACTTCTACCTGATTCCTAAGGAAAATCTGCATTGAAAGGGATACATTTTCAGATTGTCAACGAGGTAAAGTAGAGAACATTATTTGCAAAAACGACGTTAAGATAGCGGAGGTGGTACATATTGAAGAGGATAACAATTAAGTATTAAGCTAACAATAATAAATTTCCGTTTGCCACCAGCTTCATTATTTAATAGTTCTTCTGGTAAACTACTACAGGATGTTATAAATAAATGAATTGAAGTTCCCCTTTGTACAAGTTACTTAAAGAGTGTATACTTTTTGTTATTCGTTGTAATTATCGCGACACAAACTATTATTATACCTCCAAACACAGTATGTAATTAATATTGAGGCGCCTTTGGGGTACGACTCAAGACTGGTACTGACAGATGATGGTTTGTCTCAAAACTTTTTCGAAATGTCTTGCCAGGCGGCTTCGCGAGGTTACTTCACATTGAGTGTGTACACAGCTTTATATTGCTGTAAGCACGTCTGAAATTCTTGCAACATTTGTCACTTATTCGGAAACAGCCGGTATATGTAACCGTGTACTAATAATAAAATCTAATTAGTAAAATACCGTTATCATTTTTATGCTAAAATTGAAACCATAAATTTGTAAATTTTACAACTCCATGTTAACAACGATTATTAAAATTCGAAAATCCCAGGTTACGCTTTGTAAAATATAGGGTTATTTTTCTTAAAAATATTATTCCAGCAATTCCTGTGAGAAGGCTGGCAAATCTAAAAATAAACGTTAACCCCTCTCGTCTTCACCTCTGCAATTTCAAAGAGAAAACTTCGATTATTAGGCGGTAGAGACCTAAGTGTTGAAAAGTTAAGTCGCATTCAGCAGCGCATGCCCAGGCGATATTTAGAGCAAACATCTGAAGAGTTACTCAAGTAGTATAAAGGAGATCAAATTGGTAGAAATTTGATCTATTTACGCCCAGAGCGAATTGTAAAAGGTGCCAACTTCATTTACCTGTTGATTCGTAATCAAAGTGATAGAGTCCGACAAGGCTGTACGTGGCGTACGATAAGTAGAGTATCCTAGGCAGCATGGTTGTTATTTTCGATTTCTTCGGGGAGTTGAAGGTCTCGTAGACACTAAATAAGTGATACGTCCATTCTTTAAATTCCACTGATCCCACCCCCTTCGTTAAGTAAACTCTGCTGGAACAAATTAGTCTATCACGTATAAATTCAAGACGAGGCTAAAGTTTTAAATTTCAACTGTTCATTGTTAGACCCTCGAAATTACTATGTATAATTACAAAATTCTAACATTTAGAAAATTAAAATAAATTAACGTTTATTTCAAATTTCTAAAAAAAAAA
>JAHWXV010563662.1:0-11345 GCA_024586415.1 Phrixothrix hirtus | reverse complement strand
TAAAATATAAGACGAAAAATTTTGTTTGTTTGTTACCAAATTACTAAAACCTTTGATTAGCTTAAAGTATAAGCGTAACAGCGATTTAAAATTCTAAATTGCATACACTGCGACTATGGTAACAAACATTATCTATACCGTTAGCACCTTTATATTTTCCGATTAATTAAAATTATTTGTTACATATGACACAGCATATTGACTAAGAATAATTTTAAGATATCTAATGTAACACTTAATAAAATCACTGATACGTGTTTTACGAAATTAAGTTATGTTACGAGTCATTGGTATTCTAATAATTAACCGCCTAGGTCTGTTTGTGAACTGTTGCTTTAATTGTACATTTAACAATATATTAATTAATTATTTAACTTTTTGGCCAACCTTATTAGTATATAATTAGTAGTTGAATTAATTACATACTGCCTCATTTCTTTTATTTAATTTCTAGTTTGTATGTATCAATACAATGACGATGTATAATAATTAACTATTTTATTTACCGAGAGTATACAACATATCAATATTGCAGGAGTGATCATTTTAATAACCAGAATCGTAAATTGTAACAGTTATATCAACGAAGACGTTGCAATTTACAGATCGTAACTGATTTTTTACTGTAGGCTCATCCAGAGCCATATCAGTGAATCGGCCGTTATATTTAGTACACATTTAGCTTTGTTATGCGACATGGATGGAGTTTTTGATTTTGCTACGTCTGTGCTGTCGCGATAAAACCAGTAGCGCACTCATTTTGGCTATTTCAGAATTTAATATTAATTAAGTAATTGAATAACGCTATATTTTATCGAACCAACCACCTAATTCTTCTGATGCAGGCTGAAATTCAACCATCCCTTCTAATTAACCCAATTTAAGTCGTAATATCCATGTTTGTTGTACCGTTCGTAAGATTCGTTAAATATTCTACAAAAGAATATTGTCAGTGCCCAGGAACTCTATTCTTTTTGTGTTTACAGCCTTTTTAAATTCAAACTGGACTCTGAATATCCCAAAAGCACTGCAAGCTATACTTTACCCGCTAACGGCTGGATTTGGATTTCTTTGGCTGATACATAATCTGATTATTGGAATTACATGCTATTTTGTTTTTGGTATATAACAGTACATCAAGAATTTTATTTATCGTTATGATGCCTGACAAAAATCATTCTCCTCATTTTGGAAACGCCAGAAGTATTTCTGAGAAATGATAAACAATTTCTGTATTTGTTCTTCAGACAAATCCTTGTGCTTGTCTGTTTCTTACGATAATTTTCAATATTTATCTCATTTAACGCAATGATATTCTGTTTTTTTCTGTAGAAACTAATTAACTTGTTAGATATCCTGTTCGTTTACGTGACTAGCAGGTTTTACAATATGTGAACTATGTAATACACGTTTTCAGCCAATGTTAAATGATTTACACGATACAGAAACTATGTATGTACATTGTGCGAACAGCATTCTTTTCCAAATTGTATTTGAGCACGGTGATGGATATTGATTACTTTTAACGTTTGTTACACAAAAGTTTTGCAATATTTGTTGATGTCGATATCATGTGTAATAAAACTTGTAGAAATAATTGGAAATCCTAGCTATTCACTATCTACGTACATATTCTAATTATCATAAAATAAACTTAGCGATAGATGTTTATTAAGAAGCGAATTTTAGCTTGCACAAACTACAATTAGACATCTAATAACAAACTTGAAAATGCAGAAAAGTCGGAATAAACCCAAATAAAAAAATCCGAAGTTGACCAGGATATGTATAACCAAATGGATATTTTATAATTGTTTACCAAAAAATAATCATTATTTATTGTTGGTGTATAGCTTCAAGTAAACTGAATAAATTAACCAGCCCACATCTAAAATACCTTAAAATTGAGAATATTCTTTATGGGCGTTTCTTTATATGAATACATTATATAATATTGTTATTAATGAGAGTTGGGTAATACACATTCCTAAAATCTGCCTTTGACGCCACCTTTGTGGGAATAATACATAACGTAATGAGTTTCTCATTTTGGATTACCAAACATTGTTGCTTGAAATCTATTTGGAGCGGAATTATAGTGTCCACCGAAAAAAATAATCAGAAAACCGCATTTAAAAAAACTTTTCCAAACAAGTGGGCATACGAGTATTGAGGAGTAACTTGGAGGCGTGTGTTAGTTCCAGCCCGCTCTTTCTCGATCATCGAACTAAATCCTATTAATTATCCCTAAAAATCTTATTAAAATTATACTTGACAGTTTATAGGAAACAAGTGCCAATACACCCTTACATGGATGAAGTAGAAAATTAATAGAAAACAAGTAATCTGTTTTTCAGTTTATCGCAAAACTCTCGACTATTGATTCTCATATTCTTGGTGCGACTATTACATAACATGTTGGTTATATAAACGTCGAGAGTTATCTATATTTCGAAAATTTTAACCGCTTGCCCTACCTATTGTTTTACATTTGTTAGTCCGTTGTTTAATAATTTTTTTATTAGTGAAGCAGATAGTGCCGTAGGTTTAACATTCATATTGATACCTAAAACTTCAAAATTTTGTATCCTTTTGACAAAAAAATCATCAAATGAAAACCCTTATTTAATATGCCGAGAATTCGCGTCACAAAAACAGTTTTTCGCCTACGGTGAAAACGTTATGAAACTATCAGTGGTAATAGCTTTGTTATGTAAAGTAACATTGAAATAAACAAAGTCATTGTAAATAATATCGTTTGAAATATGGCGAAACGTATAGGCCAACGTTACATGCAGTACATTGATAACACGTTTCTTTTCTAAGGCGTTTACCGTCGTTTTTGCGTTTTCGCGAACAAACAACGCATCTTCGGGTAGGATGAAACTTTTTCCTGACGGTGGCATTTATTCTGAAAAATGTGAAACTTGTGGTATACGATATCTATGACTACTGGGTCTTCCAAGTCTATAAGTTGAAGCACTTTCGCTGGTGAGATTTACTATCAATTGTTCTACCAAAGAAAGGCAAAACTGAAGACCATTCCGAACGCCGCTACTCATTTTATAGAAAAGAAAGCATTCTATACTATTAGTTCTAAAATGTTGAAAAACATATTTTTATAGTATTTTTTTCACGTTTTCTAGTTACAGGGTAGGAAGAAAGGTGCTGGTTAACTTTATTTACACCTCCCATTGTATGGTTGTAGTCAATTACGATAGCCGGCTGTCTTTTCTACATCTTGCTTCTTATAACAACCATCAACTGCACTGTGAATAATAGAGAGCAGCGTAATATCCTTTTTGTCACGCCATTTCAAGCCAAACCCTTTCCTCGCTGAAACGTCTTTTACTCGCCTTTCTTCAATTTACAATTTTTGAGGAGCGGTGGAAGATCTTTCCGTGTACATTTCATTGTTCCATAAATATTGGTTTTCTATTTTATTAGCAGATCGGCTGATGCTGAGGATGTATAAAAATTGTCAACCGTAAGACGATAACCCTTCCCCAATAAGGACCTGCGAGTTGGGAATGTTCGGGATCCAAATGTGTACCCTTTCCGGTATGAATGATAAATTACGATAATTATTTTCACTCGTGGATTCGCATAACAAATACGATTTTATACCAAATCTCGCCCGTTTGAGGAAAATATATTGTACCCAACCTAATCTACCCTTATGTAGTAGTAAGCTTTCGTCTATAGGTATATTCCTCTCAGGCAAATAGAGCGTGGAAAATTTTTGCGAGATATATTGATACATCGGCCAAATCGCATTCAATTTAGAGTTGGGGTGTATTTGAGTCATAATCACCATTGTTGGTGAAGTGCAATAATTGTTTGATAATAGTGAATCTCTTATAAGGCATAGCACTATTGAAAGATGGAGTTACTATTGCTGCTTTTTTACCCTATTACATTTGCAGTTCTAGTTTTTTTACAACTCCACCCGTAGAAGAACTAAAGCTAGAAACACACACTTTCATCAGGATTAACTTCCTTCCATAACACAGCCAGGCTGGGTCTTTTACTAATACACTGCAAACCGTATCTATTTGTCTGACTAATAATTGTATTCATCCATTGAACATCCTAATATTTCCAAAATAAAGATCCTATTTCCATATTGTCTACATTGAAATTTATCTCAGACGCTCATATAGTAAAAACAATATTTATGTATATTTGGAAAGAAATAAATAGGTACGTATATTACCAGTAAACAGAAACCGCGTAGGTGCAACAGAGATGACCCCCTTTAGATCCATTTCACACCATTCGCGCGCATTTACTAACTAATTGTCACTGCTCGACTCGTCATAGGTAATTGACAATATTGTCGTATCACTACCAGATGCATCAATTTTGTTTTCAATATCATACTCTTGATCGCTCAACGTAAAATCACTCTCTATTATAAACAAACAACGCAACTGATGACGAATCGAACCATAGATTTAGCATTAGTGACGTAATTGCTCGGTTAACATCGACTAATGACGATTGTCCTTGATGTGATTTCAAGGCTTTATTAAATGTATAAAAAAAGAACGAATTATGACGACATAGTAATTTACCATAACGATATCTCTACAATGAACGAGATAACTCGGCATATTAAAAACGTACACATTTGAGGTTGCCGAGATATCTCGGCTTATAACGTTAAGCGGTTAATGAAGTGTTTCCAACAATAATGTTTTCTTAATTTTTGGTTGTATTTTGTTTCAATCTAATCAACTACCTGCACCGCTTCTTTAGTGCTCGTAGTCACGTTGTTTCTTTGTTGTTTTAGGTCTACCCACGCGACACAAAACTATGGGTGAACCTTTGTATTGGATGTAATATTCACTATGGTCTTTTGTGGAGTATCGTATACACATGATTTAAAAAGCGAACCTACAAAAAGATGATGTGTTCCATTTTTCGATTAAATTTAAACCAACTCGTGAAGTTTTGCTCAAACTACAAACAGCAGGGCCGACAGTTTTATAGTAGTATCTCGTTTAAATGTTGGACGTAAATTCATAAGCAACATATTGAATGATTCCATGAGCATTCAATGGAAACTCAAAAGTTTCACAAAATGGAAAGTATGGAAATTTTCTTTCAATACGCGCTAACTGTTTACCAATATTGCCGAACATCGATGACTAATTTCCCATGATAATGTAAATCCGTATACCAGGACAGTGTCTACGTCAGCGTGTTCATACGAGGGCCATGCAAAAATAATCAGGATTCCCGCATTTTAATGGGCGTTTTGCGCTGTAATTCCACCAATTGAAACAACAAACCTTATTAGCTTAATGTGCAAACAACCTTATCAAACGCTTTCGTCAGTCCTGTACAAACACCGATTTACTTTTACTGTGTTAATAATTTTTAGTTAACGCGATGGAACCGGATGGGTGCGATTTTAAAACAATGACGTACTACGATCATAAAAAAGGTTTAAAACATAAGGAATGCCTAGTAAGTTTACTTGGGACATTTGGAGGCTCTTTGCCTTCACAGACCACAATATGCAATTGTTACGCCGAAATCAAAATAGAACAGCAGTTATTGCAGAAAACTTTACTGCTGTAAAAAGTTTAATGAAAGAAAATGACCAATAACAGGCTTAGACATCGGACCAGTATCAATACAAACAATATTACACGACTACCCAGGCATTTTAAGCGATTAAACACTGGATTACGTAGTTTATTATGATATCACGACAGAGATTTTTTTCTTATTTCCGCATATTAAGAAACAATTGCGTGGACGTCGGTTTTCCTCAGATAAACACGTACTTTCAGTTTATGAGGATGAGATAATGCAAACACCAGAAGACGAGTGGCCTGATGCCTTTCGTAGGTAACCTATCTGCCTGAACAAAATTGAAGGAGATAACGGGGGTTACTTCGAAAAATTAAAATAAAAAATAAAGTTTAACGAGTTATTAGTTTCCGAGTATCCCCACATTTTCGGCATGACCTTTGCCTGTTACCGATAACTTGTCATGTGCGGTAGTACTAAATGGAAACAAAATGGTGTTGTATTAATGTACAGTATTTGTTACATAGGGTGTATTGTAATTCCTTTATGAAATACGGCAGAGGAGCACAATTTTGAAGAATTAAATAGAAATTCTAAACTTAGCTAATAAAAAACACGTTTCCAAATGTTTAGTCATTCATATTTAAAGGTAATGTGGATACTTTCTTCTAGTAGCTTCTGCAATTGGATGGCATTCGCCATAAAGTAAGAGCATGTCAACAAATTCACCGGTCCAAGAGTATGCCCCTTTAAATATTTAAAATTTCCACAAAAAGTACATAAACAATTTAGAAATAATACACTAAAGGGTAAAATAAACACCAAGTTCGTAAAATATAATCCGTCTACTTACAGGCTAAATAATAAAATAAAGCAATAATAAACTAAAATCACGAAGTAATAAGGTATAATAGTTTATCCACATTATTAAATAAAGTTCGCGCAAAATCTTGTGAGCAGTGTCACAGATACCAAATTTGCATCTACTAACTACACATTTCATAACGTTTTTAAAATCCCAGTGGTTTTTATTTAATAAATAATATATACATAAGTTCATCAGCAGTATCGATGTTTTTAGGCAGAAATTGTATTTACTCGCTTTGATTTATACGTCTCGGTGCGCATCCCTACTATACATGAGATTTTTCACGGACCCTACTTGTAGGAACAACGAAATTTAATAAATAAATTGAAATGTACTTTAAATGTGCAGTTTCATCTGATACTTGTTCGAGCTGATACAACAGGTTGTGTTTAACTTTACCTAATTTTTTTCAAACATTTTGAAAATGTATAGAAGGTGTGTTCCAATACTGTCCGACCTGTATCCATAAAATCACACTAGCATGTTGATTTCGACAGGTGACGTCCTTCAAAATAGTTCCCATTTGACATAGGAGCCGCTCCCGTTGTTTTTTCACTTCTCGAAACCCGTCGGGAAATGAGTTTTTGAAACACCTTTAAGTACACGTGTCGCATTTACTTAAATTGTGTTGACATCATCAAATCGCTTCATTTTGGTAATTTCAATGTTAGTAAAAGTCTAAAGTCACATGGAGCTAGGCTGTACGGTGGTTGGCAAAGCTGCATTACGCGATGCTTTGCCAAAAATATTTGAACGAGGTGCGCTAAATGAGTTGGGGCATTAGCGTGATGAAAAAGCCAGTCTTTGCTGGTTCAAAAATGTAGCTGCTTTCTTCTCACTGCATCATCCTATCACTTCAAGATAGAGTTCTTTATTGATTGACCGGTCTAGTAGAGCAAATTTATGATGCACAACACCTTGATAATCCAGAAAAACAACGCTGACTTGACATTACTCCGTATTTGCCGTGCTTATTTTGGTTGTTGCTCAGATGGTAACTTTCGCATCATTTTAATTGCTTTTGCACACCATTTTTCAAGTTTGAAATAAAATTTGATCTAATTTCGTTGCTCACTGCACTGTAGATAAACATGTATTGCTTAGTATTTGAGAGTTTCCGACCTAGCGACTGGTAGGAGAACTTCATAAGGTATAATTAACGAACCTATAATTCTACAAGTGGCACTCGGGAATCTTGATGCGAAATTATAGACACAGGTCAGATAATATTCAGACAACCTTCTTATAATCAAAAAATATGACCAGCCACTATTTTTGAATGCTTCATAAAGGAATTATGCTACACTCTATATATAATTTATACACAAAATGTAGCTTGCTAATTCTCAATTTATCAAGTCACCTTAGTTGTATCGCTATTTTGAATGCAATGCTGGCTAGGTGCCTAACAATAAGAATATGATCTAATTGCTGATATAATCATTGCGTCCTTTTCTTTAATTAATAAATGATCTACTACATATAAATTTTAACCAAAATGTGGTGTTGTCTACATTTATTCCAGTCTATGAAGGCATCCAGCCAATGCGATATATGCATTGCAATGGATTCCACAAGGTTGCTATATAATACAAATTTTTGACATACAAACATACAAAGTAAATAGCTTGAAGATTTTTATTTTGCACAGTTTATAAATTACAAATATTGCATGCAATAATATTAGGTTGATTATTTATTTAAATAGAACACTGTTGCAACTATGTAGAGTGGCGATTACGAACTTGACATATTAACCTTATCAAATTGTATTAAAGTAAATTATATTTTATTTATTTAGAGAAACTGTATATGAAGTTTATAGTAAGTTAAAAAAGAGCACAACAGTTACGAAACAACCAAAACCAAATTGTAAATTATCAATTGATAATAAAACCTATATAAAGGAATATTAATTTATAAATAATTAAATACTACAATTCTCGCCTAACTTCAAGAAATATTACACATTTTATTTATAACTTCTTCATATTGACAAAGCCAAACGTGTTATTGAGAAATCATTATTTATCTCCAAGTAGTATGTCTGATCCTTTTAGGACGCAGTTGAATAGGATTTTCTACTATTACTACTACTACCAATAATGCCATTCCCTTATCGGGGTAGGCAAAACCCAATACCTAGCCTCCACCTTCTCAACCACTGCATGCATCCATGCACCTCACACCTATATTGCTACCACTCCCCTCACCATAACTCCTAGCAGTATACAGTCTCCACACCATCCTACTGTTACTCACCAATCCTACTATCTCTACTATCACCCATTCACTATTTTTCTCCATTCCTATCTGTCTCTACACACTTCTTTTGCTTTAATCAAATTCATACAACGTTTTTGGCAAGCTCTCCTATTCTTTGTCTTCTTTATTCTCTTTCCTTTTACAATTTCTTCAATCATATTCAGCCATCTCTTTCCCGGTCTATCTAACCTAGTTTCCCATTCATACGTGCCTCATATATTCTTTTTTAACCGTTCATTACTCATTCGTTCCACATGTCCAAACCATTTTAACGCAGTTCTTTCGTAAAGTTAAGGCAGTGTCTCCTTCGCCTGGCACGTCTGCACCACCCATTCATTCCTTACTCTGTCACGTCTAGTTTTGCCACATGCAGCTCTTAGACACCTCATACTTACGGCGTTTTTTTACTCATATGCTTTTTCTGACACACCTATGTCTCACTGCCATATAAAACAGTTGGAACAAATATACCATTGTACGCAGCTCTCTTGGTTTCCACTTGGTTACTGACCACATGCTGCCAATTATTCCCCTGCATGCATTCACTCTGTTTTCAATTTCACCATCTACTCGCCCATCATTCGCAAACATTCAGCCAAGGTAAACAAACTTGTACACTTGCTCAATTATCTCGCTACTCTACATCAGCTGACATACTCCCTTGTCACATTTCTTACTGAAAACTATTACCTTTGTTTTGCCACTATTGATTTTCAAATCTATTCTTTCACTCACTTCTACAAGTTTATTCAACATTGTTTGCATTTGGCTCATTCTTTTAGCTATTAGTACTGCATCATCTGCATACGTTAACACTTTTAAATCTTCGCTGCCTATATTTATACCATTCAACTCCTCACATGTACTTCTCACATATTTTTCCATATATATATTAAACAACCGAGGAGACATCACACATCCTTGTCTCATACCTTGCTCAATTTCAAAGTACTCACTAATCGCACCATTCACTCCCACGCACGCTCTTCTTCCGTCATACATTGCTTTACACCTTTACACCATACTCCGTCAGAGTTGCCCATAACTTGCATCTATCGTATTCACACTATCATATGCTTTCTCTAAATCTACAAACGTACAATACATATTCTCACTAACATGCAAAAACTTCTCGGCCATATTCTGCAAACTAAATATTTGATTTACGCACCTTCGTCCAGGTATGAATTCACACTATACATCCCATATCTTCCTTTCAGTATTTATGCGAACTCTGTCAATTATAATTCTATCGAACACCTTCCCAGCTACACTTAATAAACTTATAGGCCTAGAGTTCTTGCATTCATACCTATCACCTTTGACTTTCTACAGAGGCACGATTATAACACTCTTTCAGTCCTCTGGAACTCTTGCTAATAGAACACATGCATTAAATAGTTTGTACAACCATTTACCTAGTCGCATACCGCTATAATTTAACATTTCGGCTGTAACTTCATCTACTCCAGCAGCGTTCCCATTTCTAAGCCTTCAATGCTTATACTCCACATTGACACTTATCACAGTATCTTTGTTGACATACAGCCCTTTAAAATATTCTTTCCAACGCATGGAATAGGATTTTTAATTTCATAAAATACGCTGTAACGTTTTGTCTTTAATTACAGCTATTTCCTTAAATTTTGTGATAGTTTTAAGGAAACAACATGAGCGTAATTATTTGCTCATGTTTTATGTGTATAAATTTTGATATATAGTATAAATTTTGGTGTTGAATTATTTTATGTGTTTGAATTTATTAGTTACATTATAATTTGGATATTTCAATCTTTGGTGCTTATTTTAATTTTTCGCAATGACGTTTTGCCTAGACAATATATAGTCCTCTTTATTTTTTTCAGTATTAGATTTTTAATTGTAATTAAAATTCAATATAGTCTGTGCAGCACTCTGTTGGGAGAATTCTCGAGCCTTATCTGCTCACAACGTAGTGTTCTTAAAACCGTTACACAGACGAACGGTTTTGAATTGAAACGTTTTGTGTCGATCCTAATTATTTGTGTTTTCCTGGTAAAGTTCTTTTCTTCTTGAACCGTAATATTTATATCGCGAGTAAGTATAACTGACAGGACATTTTGGATTTACTTGACTTTTCTTTTACTTAGGCACGAAGATAAGAAGCTTACACGGCTACCATTTTCCGGTAAGCATTGCCGCAACCGCCGAAGGTTGCCCCAGCGAAGTTTCTAAATGATGTTTTTGTCCAGTAGGTGTGTGAGTAGCGCATCATAGTTTCCTTATAGGCCTTGAGGAAAGAATCCGTCCCCATCTACCGCAATTAAAAGCAAACCGTTCACACCCTGTTTCTCTAATTATTGTGTAGAATCTATACTTTAAGGTGGGTGAATTTGTATTTTAATATACATGAAAATCGCTGATAGTTGAGTTCGCTTTGCGATAGAGGACACCCTTATCTATGCTGCCTTCATTCTGATAAAATTGCTGCTGATCAATGCTTATCAACTTTTCATGCTAATTGAAATTATAATATACATCGCTATACTTTAGTTGCTCCTTTTAATCCAGGAAGTTTTGTAACCTTCCCTAAGGGTAAAACAACCACAATTAATCACCCCAAATCGGATTGCAAAAGTCTACATCGCGAGAATCAGTTAAAGTCACTAAGGGTTTATCAACTTTTTGT
>JAHWXV010563648.1:0-15718 GCA_024586415.1 Phrixothrix hirtus | reverse complement strand
ATTGAACATAGGTTAGTATCAAAAAAGACGTGTCTCTACATTTACTTTACACCCCCAAAGTTTTATAAAAATATATGATGTAGTTGCGGAGTTATTAAAACAATATTTAAAAAAAAATTATTTATCACTCAATATATCAAAAATAAAGCGAAAACGGACCTATGTTTATATAAACTTTTTGTCTTAAAATCATGCGCAGATTATCCCCCTGCAATGTTGATATTCAATTATTTAACACACTGTATATGGCAATGTGTTTACACTTAAATATTAATTACAGAATTAACCAGTGATTCATCAATTTATATATTTACTAAATTCTAGAATATACAAGAAAAGTTGAGAAAAATGATTCATTCAATATGTTAGCCTGGTATAGGCCATGACTGATTGTGGAAATATACTGGGTGGCTGCACACATGTTATTTTTAAATTTTCTTACAATATTAGAGTTTCCGCTGTTATGTAAGACTAGACTGTGACTATAAAGCATTTTGAAGACTTCAGTTTACGCAGACTTATGAAGTGGGACGGTATCTAAGACTCCTGCTTAGTAACTAGTAAAGAAGTGCGGTTAACTGATCAATCCCACTAGACGCCACAATTTTATTTCCTACGAGAAGTTCTTCTATTATATATTAAGGCTAACAGTACAGGTTGGTGTAAAAATAACTTAAAAAATCCAAATACGTTTTTCTAAATTTCTATACAGGGTGATTTACAATGGGTGCAAAACTTTTTAACGGCAATTCTATACGAAAAAATAGGTGAAAAAGATCGTATAGACAAGATTTGGAAATGCACCCTCTTCGAGATAAACAACCCCAAATGGGATGGATGAAAAGCATGTTATTGTTTGTTTTTCCTAAACGAACTAACCGATTTAAATAAAATTCGGTATTTTGATATCATGCTTGAAGGTCTATATTCACACCGATATTTGCTGAGATTCATGCATCATAGGCGTCGGAAGTGGGGGTACGGGTAATGTTATCAAGCATATTTTTTATGTCCTTCGGAATTTTGCAGGTTTAAAGTTAAAATTGATTTGATCGATCGCTATTAAGTAAAAAAGATGCTCTTGTTTCAACTTCGTATTTAGCACTATTTTCGAGATAATTGCACTTGTTTATCTGAAAGTGTTAATCTATGCTGACACTGCAATCCACAAAATTTGAAAGTGTTAATCTGTTAATCGTTAGAACATGGAATATATACTAGGAAGTATTAGCGTAAAATGACAACAGTGTCTAATTACTGTAAATAACAAACAAACAAGCAAAAGATTTAATAAACGTTTAGTTTTTATTAACTTATTTTGTCTAAATAGTAGTAAATGTAACAAAGATGAGTAAGTAAAAAATATTTACATGTAGAAAAAACAGAATGTAATACTACGAGTATTGCACAAAGAAGCAGTATTTATAGCAAATGCTTAAAATGTCCTCCTTCCACTCTAATATAGGCATTGCAGCGTATTATCATAGATTGATAAACTCTGAAGGTTATAGTGGGATCATTCTGGATGTTCGTTACAGCATCAACGGGTCTTTGAATGTGCTGGTCTCTTGAAGTTATTACAACTGCATAAACCGTTTGCTTTAAATGACCCCAAAGATAGAACTCAACTGGATTTAAATGCGGTGATCGCGGTGGCCACCTTACCAGGACCCCAACGGTCAATCCACCGCCTTGGGAAGTAATGATTTAACTATTCGGTGACCTGGCGACCATTATGAGGTGGTGCGCCGTCTTGTTGTAAATACATACCTCGCCGTATGTTTAGAGGAACGGCATCTTAAACATCAAATACGTCATTGTCCAAGAACTCTAAGTATTCAATCGAATTCATGCGATTTGGGATAAATTGCGGATTTAGCACGACATCGTTAAAAATTCCCGACCTAACATTTATTAAAAAACGTCGTTGAAAGTTGAACTCCCTTGTCAAACGTAGATATTCTAGGGAGCAGTAGTGAACATTATGAGTATTAAAAATCCCATTTCGCGTAAAAATGACTTCATCTGTCCACATGACCATTTGAAAGAAATTTTCGTCATCTGCATGTTCTCGCAGAAACCAACGACAAAACTCAGTTCTTTGTTCAGTGTCCCCTGCGTGAAGGGCCTGGGTGGATTGATAATAATATGGATGCAGTTCTTCCCCATGAATAGTTCTCCATACCAAAGACTGCGATGTTTGCAACTGGCTGGAAATCCTTCGGATGCTTGTTGTAGGATCCTCTAAGACCTGATCAATTATGTGCTGGTCGGTTTCATCATTATCTTGACGTTATGGGGCACCAGCGTTGTTGCTTACAGTGGTTCTTCGTGTTTCTTGTAATCTGTGAAAAGCTCTTGTAAAAACGGAGTAGTACGGCAAACCGCAATTTGGAAATTTACAATTGTATTCTTGTCGAGCACGAGCAGCATTACCGTTACAATATCCGTATACAAATACCATATCGGCATACTCATGTGCAGTAAAATTATTCATAATTAATATTTTAAGTACTCTAAACAGTAAACAAGGCTATGAAAAAACAATTTTACTAAACAGTATATTGACAGGTAACAACAACAACATGTAGAACAAGTATTGTTTTGTAGATTAATATGTTTTTATCAGATTTTGTGGATTGCAGTGTCAGCACAGATTAACACTTTCAGATAAACAATTATCTCGAAAACGGGGCAAAATACGAAGTCGAAATAAAAGCATCTTTTTTACTAGATGGGGTTCGGGAAAATCAATTTTAACTTTAAACCTGCAAAATTCTGAAGAGCATTAAAAGTAAGCTTGATAACGTTACCCGTACCCCCACTTCCGACGCATATAGTTTATGAATATTAACAAAAATCGGTGTGAACATAGACCTTCAAGAATGATATTAAACTACCGAATTTTATTTAAATCGGTTGGTTCGTTTAGGAAATACAAACAATAACATGATTTTCATCGACCCCATTTGGGAGTGTTTATTTCGAAGAGGGTGCATTTTCGGATCCTGTTTATAGGAACTTTTTTACCTATTTTTTCGTGTAAAATTTGCTGTTAAAAAGTTTTGCACCCATTATGAATTACTCTGTATAAATAGTACAATGTATTTATAAATTTGTATACAGGGAATTAAAAAATATTTATATATTTAAGGAACATACAGTACGACAAAAAACAAGTAAAAAAGACTTAATGAACATGGGTCCGCAAATCAACAGTTTTGAGATGAGAGCGATTTTCGCGTTTGTAAACTTTTTGTAGTTTTTAGTGTTTACCGCTACAAAACACCATTATCACGGAAGATGCTTGGTATGTCCTCCTTCCATTTAGACATAGGATCTACATCGTATCAAGGAGGAACTCCTGCAATAATATACGATCATTTACATTTCAGGTTCCAGTGGGCTATGAAATTTTTCCGTAGAGCATAGCTTGGACACATGCCGCCAACAAAAGCCAATACATGACCTGCAAATTATCTATAATAATAAGGTTAACAAATTTGGTTGGGAGAACTTTATTATTAAATTTAATTCTCGAAAACGTTCTGTAAAATGTTAGGTGCCTTATGCTGTAATTGCAACAACAAACTGTCAATTTGACAGATAATTATTACCTAGAACGGATTAAGCTAAGGCACGAATTTTTTTATAGCCCACTGGGATCTGAAATTGAAATTATTACATGCCACAAGGGCAACGACATTACTATTCGGCGCGGCGCGCGCCAGAGACGTAAAACTAGGCGTTTTTGAAAAAAAATTATAAGAAAATTTTGCTCAGGTCATAAAGTATCCAAAGTTTTCGTGATGTCGGTTATTTTTGGGATACCCTGTATATCGGCTTTAAAGAATAACCGTGAAAGCTTTAATCAATTGAGACATAGCTAGACTACTTTCCACTTCCGTAAACAAAATTTTGTTCGATTAACGTAATAATTTCATTTTATAAGTATTATTATGTTTTATACAAAGCACCTAAAGATAATAGACAGTAGAAAGCTATTAATATTTTATGAATCGTAGAATATAATTTTATTTGGAATTATTTCGAAATAGGATTATAAATTTTGAAAATTTAAATAGTATAGAACCTTGCCTAGTAAAAGATGAACTTATGAGTGAAGTAATAGCAAACATTTAATACTATTATTTAACACACACTTCCTTCGATAAAACGTAGCTTATCTAAAACGTGTTCGACTGGGTTGATGTAGAAAACTTCTCAAGTTTTGTTCACTTTTTAAAATGGTTTTAAATCGGTCGTGCACTTTAGTTTTAAAATTTTTGTAATTATTGATTATTTTATTATTATTTCATAAAATGATGTTGCAATATTGTAGTAACAAAATAGATTGATTGATTTTCCATTGTAAATCTTCTTTATTCTCAATAATGTTAGCATTTCTGTATTCTCATAAAAATATAGCGCATTTTGCTTTTTAAATTATTGTGAAAACATTTTCTGAATGATATGCATAAGAAGGATTTATTAACGTTTCAATTTTCGACAATATTTGTTATTTTGTAGTAGAGCTTTGTTCAACTTAAATCTACACAACATTTAAAAAGCAATTTTATTATACCAGTAAACTTCATTATAATTACAAAGATACTTCAAAAGAATATACTTGTTTTAAGAAAGTAGCCATATTTATAGGAAAATTTGAAAATTTTGTTTTCATGTGTAGATGTACCTAATTATACATTTTTTAATATTCTCACAGTTATTTCTCCGATAATTTAAAATGCAATTATAACTTGGGTGCTTTAAATAATTTGTGTAGATGTCAATTTTAGCTACCGCTGAACACTTATTCACTCATTATAAAGATAACAATACATTTTAATAATTAGGCAGTGATTGTAATACCTTACCAACATATGCTCACTTGCTTCAACAATGCTGCTTAATTTTATTTAATTAAGGAAAAATGCTGGCCACCCTTTGTGATATAACCCTACCCTAACAACATAACGAAATTTATTACCACTTAATCTTTAAAAAATGCCATCATTCCGTTAATCAACCCGTTTGAACACAGTCAATCAATTCAGATTCTTTCAAAGAGAGATGTTATCTCCAAGTAACGCATCCCCTAGTCAAGTGATTTTCTACGCTAACAACCAACTGATCATTGAAACCATCGAATTAGCGACAATGCGAGTTAATATGGTAGTGTCACACTCGATCATGTTAACAACCATTACATATCATATCCGTTGAATATGGGGTATATTTAATAGTGGTAGATACTTTTTAGGGGAGATATTTAAGAGCTGGTAACAACTAGGATTATTTGGGGTCACTTTAAGCTTTAAGCCATAAGGGCGGGTTATATGTCGTTTGATAAGGACATATGCTACGTCAAAAAGGGAGTTAACATTGTAATATAGACATTTAGACTTGATGGGTTGCTTTTGTATAGATTATATTTATTAATTAGATGCTGTAAATCAGCGTTAGCGCTTAATCTAGGATTTTATTATGAAATATTTGTGATAACTTCCAATAAATCAATTTACACTAAAGAAGCTGTTTGTTGAAAATGTTATTTTTATAATATTATCAGCTAGCTAACTCTGGTAAGTGTGAACATCAAATAAATCCTTGGCATTTAAATAGTAAATTTATGGAAATATCCATTCGTACCGAATAAAATTATAAAAACTTCAAAGATTATTTTCAAATATTAAATTTTAGCTAACGTGCCCATACTTCTTAGAAAATGCTCAATACTTTTAATAGTAAAAAAAATGTTTTGCAAGATCTTGTAAAACGTAATTTAGTAATGTAAATTTATTTATGAAGCATAATCGACATTACCTATGTTTCTCACAGGAATTGAATTCAAAAGGAATAGAAGCTAAGCATGTTGATAAATAAATTAATGATAGCAATTTCTAAATTTTTATACAAAAGTGATTTCTCAACTATACTCGATTTACAATTGTTTAGTTATACAAAGTCTGTCCGGAATGTATCTCACTTTACGTTGTAGGGAGAGAGAGAGAGAGAGAGAGAGAGAGATCGATTCCGGATCAGTAGCAATTCTGTTCCCTTCGAAGAATACTCTCCTTTGGAAGGCATAACCTTCTGCCAGAACTGTTCCTACTTTATGAAGCAGTTCTAAAGCTCAACTCCGTTACATTCTGTTTTATGTCCGGAACATCGTCAAATTTAGTTTCTTTTAAGAGTTTCTGTTTACTTGAAGGGCTAGAAGTCATACATAACAGTATCAAAATTGTAGTGATGTTGATGACCTTGGCATATGCCACATTTCGTAAAAAACCCTGAATAATACGAGAGGATTGTGTAGGTGGGATATCGTGGTGAAATAGCTAATTAGAGCTTTTCCAAAAATGAGGCCGTTCCCTCACTCCATTACATAGGCAAAGCCTCTTCGTCACCGTCTAATCTCATGTACCGTATTCATTGTGAATAACACATTTATAGTTTGAAAAACAGTGAGCATTTCCTTTCCTTTATTTCAACTTGGATTCGCTATCTTCGATCATTGTTCTTCGGTGGTCTTCCACTGAGAAGATTAGGCTTTTGTCTCAGAGTCGTAGCCATAGAGTCATGATTCATTGCTAGCAAGGATTAACTTTGATTGTTAACAAGTTGTTCTAGACGACTTCTACGCGATAAGCCTTTCTGGAGTTACTTCAGTATCTGTGAAACACATATTCTTCTCAAAATCGCACTGTTAAATGATAATTTACGTTGACCACGCGTTCCATATTTCGAGTGTTTTGATCGCTGAAGGCTTAACAGAACGCGGATTACTTTTCACTCAAGCGCGATTATCTTTGAATCATCTACAGTATTTCTCCGCTTGTGTTGCACTCATATCTTCATCGCCATAAACCTTATGAGTCAGACTGATCATTTCCCAACACGAACAACCAAGTTTTTACAGAATCTGATGTAAGTTCATTACTAGATGTACTTGCTCATTGTAGAAAAAATTATAATGGGACATTCACTTCGAAGTTGCATAACTGCATACCATTCTTGGCTGCAATACTGTCAAACCAAATCGTTTAACAGGGCACTTAGGAAGGTTCGCTTCCATAGAGATTACTTGTTTTCTTCAATAATACATCTCGGTACAAAATATTTGTGTGGGTTAGATAGACAGATTTCATAAAAACGCTTACTTACATTTTCTTTATAACTCTTTGCGGAACAGTGGTACGTATTTTTGTATGCGGTACATTGATTTAGTTTGTATACCAGTGGTAATGTACACTTTTTTAAGTAAAAATATAACTAAATATCGCCGGATCATAAGGGTTGGAAGTCTGTAGTTGCATTTTATTAGCTGTTAAAATTCGTGTAATTGTTGGAAAAGTTTACTGATATGGAAAATCGGTTTTATTAGTCTTTTTGTGTCAATTTATGTTGATTTGTTGTCATGTGTATGTAATTTAATGGTTCCGTTGAGCACAGGTTAATTTCATTACTTTTTATACGATATTTTTGAATTTATTGAGTGGCACGTATTTCATATCAGTGCTCCTGTTGGGTCTAATTGCATCTACAACTAATTTTTCTAATGTAAAATGGCAAGAAGAGAAGAATTCCTTTATACACTGGTGGGCAAGACAGACGACCTGGTATTCAAACAAATAGAAGTAATTTATAACCATTTGCCATCTGGTGTAGAATTTAATGCTAGTTTGTCATCGGATTCTGACGATAATCACACTGTGATGGTCAACGATGAAGTCCTCCGTTAGTGTTGGATTCTATTGCACAATTAGATGACTCCGAGAATGAGAATGAAATTCCTTTGGCTGGTTTGCGGCAGATGTTGCATTTGGAAAACATTATTAGGAATCCATTAGTATGGACATATGCAAAGCTTCTTCAGCCTTCAAAAACATTTTTTGAAGAAACTGGTGCATCAGGCATGGTAAAACAGATTGGCAACCCTAGTCCATTTAAATTGCTCTAATAACACATTACCGATGAGGTGCTAGATTACCTAGTATTTCAGACAAACCTGTATGTGGAACAAGAGCGTGTAATTTCTGCAAATCTAGCAGAACAAAGCTTTTCTTGATATAAATTTATTAATGGGTATAAAACGTTCCCCAAGTTATAAGGACTATTAGTTTGCTTCATCAGACCTTCATGATTCACATGCAAGTTCGTTAATGTCACAAAAACGATTTGGTTGGTTGTTAGGGCACCTGCATGTGAATGATAAATTTGTTCAACCGTACCGATGATAACTTTAATAAATTGTAAAAAGTACAACATTTCAAGGGAATTTATTAGCGCAGCAGCAGGTTGCCGTTGATGAATCTATGATTAAATTTAAAGGAAGGTCTTCCATAAAACAGTATATGCTGAAAAGCCAATTAAGCGCGACTATAAGGTATGGATTCTGGCTGATAAAGGTGGTTACTGTTTAAGGTTCACACCGGTCCTGTTGAAACAAATCTTGGTGCAGCAGTAGTGAAACGATTATGGGAAAAACTACTGTGTATATTTTGATATTTCTTTTCAAGTGTAGGGCTAATGGAAGACATAAATTCAGAAAATATTAATACCTGTGTAAGCAGTAATCCAAGTCGCAAGCTTCTGTCACAATTCAAAACAGATTAAAAAAATGAAAAGTGGTGAATATGAATGGTATACCAGTAATACAGGATTAACCTACATGAAATGGAAAGATAAATGGGGTGTGCACATGATTTATAACTTCTATGATGGGGAATCGGCAACTCAAGTCGATTGAATACAGAAAGATGGGAGAGTCAATAAAGTACCGTGTCCTCAATTAGTGGTAGACTATTACAAAAACATGAACTTCATAAATAAATTTGATCAGTATTTAGCCTCATACAAACTTGACAGGAAAAATAAGAAATAGTGGTACCGCATATTCTTCTATTTATTAGATGCAGGTATCATAAATAGTTTTATACTCTACAACACTCTAAGATTTACCTAAGTTAACACTGAAAATAAAGCATGCAGTAATAGTTACGCTAATATCAGGCACTCTGGTATGCAGGAAACAAAAATACCAATCTTCTTCTGTTTCCATAAAAAGGGCAAACCGTATGCACCAGCAGAAGTACGATTAAACCAAGTGGCACATCAACAAGTACGGAAGACGAAGATGTACCAGATGCGGTAGCTCCGAAAAAGATGTACGAACGAATTTGATCTGCACAGTCTGTAATGTTCCGTTATGTTTGGGAAAATAGAAGAGCTGCTTCCAAACATACCACACAGAAAACCATTTGCGGATTGGTGGTAAATAAATTGTACCATGTTTTTTTTCCATATTTTTGAAAGAAAAATTGTTTCCTTTTATTTCTATTTCTGATATATGCTTGTAAGTTTATGTACATAAAAATTGAAATAAAAAATAATTTTGTTCCACCAGGGTATTTTTTGCACCAATTCTTGCTCCTCTAAAAGATAACTTGGGTTTCAATATATTGCACTAAGCCGTCGTTGCAACAACCATATCGGGTCATTATCTCGCCTTACTAATTTATCTTTTAAGATAAGAACCTTTTTATCAACTCTTATTTTCGTACCATTTGTAAATAACGGACGTAGTGTTACCGCGTCATACTGCAATTAAGCTATAATACGTGTACTCTCAAGTTAAATCATGGAAGCACCGGATTTGTAGATTTGAAATTGCTGAATTATTACCAAAGTCCACTTAAATTTTATTTTTCTTATCATCTGTAGCGCGTATACATTTTAGGCAGTCTTAATAATTTGTTTCTACTTGTATATCCGCTACTTTCGTGATTTTTCAATTATAGATCCAGAATTCAGAATTTCAGCGTTGCCTTAAACGTGGTATACCTTACCTTTTCTAAGAAGTGCGCAAAAATGAGAAATTACATTTATTTTAATTATTTATATTCCGTCTGGCTATGACGACGGGAGAGAATTAAAATCCAAGTACAGATTTAATAAGCCACAGTTTGGTAATTCAACAACAAACAAATATAAAAATAGTTATATTAAGGTTACATAAGAGAGGATATGTATCAAGATCAATAATTTTTGCTACAATAATTTCTTTTAACGTACAAGTTAAGTCAATGATATTAACGCTTTTATGGAATTAAGGTTTCAATTTCATTTTTGTTTCAGAAATAATAGAAAAGGGTTAAGGATAGAAGAACGAAGAGAGACGGTAAGCTCGATGGAACCGTTTCATTTTCAAACCATTGTCCGTAGCAAATTCCAAAGGCGATTACAACAAGACTCACCAAGTTAGCGATTTATCAGAGATACGAAAAGTTTGATAGAATTGACTCAGTCATGCATAGATACAATAGTAGTACTGGATGTCCCTGAGCAAGCAGCAATGAATGTTTCAGAAAAATCCAGTATGGAAGCAGGGATTTTACAATAAACTACATGGAAACTTTTAAAACTGAGCTTCGGAATGCGCTCGCGCGACAACCAAATATTGACATAAAGACAAGAATGTGTTAAATACTGATAACTTTTAACAGAAATGGAAAACATCCAACGAGAGATTGAGTATCATCTGGTGTTCAGTGATGAAGTCACTTTTAATTTTAGCGGTTTATATGAATAACGACAATACACTCTTTTGGGATAGCTAAAATCCACGACTAATTTTTGAATTTGAATGTGTCTTCACAAAGGAATGTTGTCACACTTACTATTTTGACACATGAACAGTGAGTTTCAGATCCTACGTAAATATGTTGCAGTTTTATATATAATTGTGAATTTCGGTTAATTATGCGATGAGCAGGTTATCCTCAATAGGACAGTGCACGCATTGTTCCTGATTTTCTAGTTAACATAGTTTAACAACAATAGGTCAGAAGGCATGGGCCTGTACGATAGCTTACCAACTTCTCTAATCTGATGCCCTGCGGCTTCTGATTGTGGAAAAGTGTGTGTACAGTACAAAAGTTTGGAATATCAACGAATTCAGGGAAATAATTACGAATATAATAAGATCTATTTGCAGAGAATTCCGCGTTAGGACGGCACATGATGCTATCAACTATTTCCGATTGTGTTAATAACAATGGACAAAAGGATGAAATCTTTCACATTTAATGTTGCAGTTTCGCTAATGTTGATGAATGCAAAATAAATGAATGTTTCGTTGAAATGTTAATATAATTTTGACATATTCTGTGCTTTTCCACTTTACAAAAATTCGCCCGATGAAACTGTGTTTAATAACGTGCAGAAGTTCGAAAGTATATTTAACCTTGCAACATAATGCCATTTGAACCATCGGAAGGAAACTGATATCGATGGATTTTCATCTGCACTTTTGTGTCAATACGCTATGAACAGAAACTGTATTTTGACGCCGTTATGGTAGAAGGAAAGAAGATATTGTGGCATGTCACTAGAGAGAGAGAGAGAGAGAGAGAGAGAAAGAGAGAGAGAGAGAGACAATTCGGATTGCACCGAAAACTATACCGTTGCAATCTGTTTCTTTAAGTAAGAACAGTTTTACTATATAGCCAAGGAAACTTATTTATTAACAAAATTACAAATGGAAATAGAAACTACAATGTTAGCCTACTTCTTTCCACAATCACCATTAAGATATAAGCACTTATTTAGACGTGACACTAGTTCTTGTTATGCCGTTGTCAAATAACTTTGGCGCCTGTTTGTTGAATCAAATAGTGAAGCGTAGTTTTAACTCACCGTCGTTAGCCATTCGCTTTGCTCCTAGAAACTCTTTTAGATTTTAAAAAAAGAGGGACATTTTAAGGTGCAAGATCAAGCCTGCAAGGTTGTTTATTTGTTGTATCAAATCTTCAGTGATGACAGTCGGCTGCCCAAACCTTCTCTCATTCTGGACATTGGCCCTTCCTTCTGAAACAGCCTACACGAATTACGCACATTTCCACCGTTCATAACACTTTCTAGATAGACCTCTATGAACCGCCGATGAATTTTAGCGGAACCAACATTTTTGCATTTAAAAATCTAATCACAGCTCGGACTTCACAGGGAGCGGGATTTTCAATCAACAAGGGGATGAACAATGTAGTATACACAAACAGCCGATTGAAATACACTGGCTATGTATTGATAAACCATCCGACGACGCCTGACCTTGCAACACTCTCTGGTAAATATGTGCGCATCTGTGATGTGCAAACGGTTTTTACTTAAAAGTCGACCCTCGTATTATATAATTCACTGCCAACCGTTACAACTTGATCTAATGATAAATACAGATGGTGGAAGTATTTACACTACGTCAAGGTTTATACCGGAAACCAACGGGACCCAAGTAGAAATCGGAAGAAGTAACCAAGTGGGAAAGGTTCTAATTAGGAATTAAAAAAACATTTTTGTCTTATATTAAAAAATCAATATTTCGACAGAGGACTGTACACCATCATCAGGATGATGTTACAATATATAATTGACGTAACGATAAAAAACGAAATTTGAAAGTATCACTTATGTGATGTTAAATAGTCAATCTTAAATATTTTATCGTAGTTAATATTTACATAAATTATAACATTAATATTAAAATAAGAGAATTACAAGCACACATCAATTCTGTAGTTAAAATAATTTGGAGGTAAACCAAATGGCAGAATTGTGAAAATTAATACCAACTTAAGTATAGCAAACTGTAACTGAAAATTGTAAAGTATTATATACACTGTACACATTATGTAAGAGGTTGGAATAAAATATGATAGTATCTATTGGATAATACAAAATTAATGTATATACATTTAACAAATTGGGAAAAAGAATTGAGTTAATTATCTAAAGTTAAGAAATAGCTCTAACAATTACGGAGAGCTTTTATATCCGTATGAAATTTGATTTTACTGCTAGTTTTACGAGGGTAGTTTATTAGTATATTAAAAATGAAACAATCAGTTGTTTTCGATTTAAAAATAATCTAATTTCCAACATAAACCCCACCCAACTCAGTACACTTATTCCAACAATATTCAAGACGTTTAATGCATTCAGTAAAGTAAAACCTATAAAGGTCTGCAAAATATCCGTCTACTTTGGCGATCACTTCTTCAGTAGATAAAAATTTCTTACCAACAAGCCAAGTTTTCATGTTTTGGAATAAGAAATAGTCAGAAGGGTTCAATTTGGATAAATATGGGGCATGGGAAAGCATTGCGTCAGCACATAAAACTACTTTATTTAGAATAAGTTTTTCGTATGACATAAGCAATGTTTATAATAGCGTATCTAATTAATTTAAGGAAAAGCAGTTGAAAGTTTATTTTAAATCCTATCTTTTGCATTTAAATACAGTAGTCCTAGTAATCGAACATAACCACAACATAGATTAAAAACTTTCACTCAGGATTTAGATGGAAGAATTCTGAATCTAATCCTGGGATTAAGTGAACGATACAAATATATGTATTAATTTATATAATAGTTATTTTTTGTTATTCTTTGTCACTGTGTGTGATTTATTTTGTATCTGTTTTCATTTAATAAAGATATTATTATTATTATTTCAATTTCATGATTTAATATTTTTAATGTAAAACATTTCTATGCAAAAATCTAAAGATCGACATAGCCAAAATCAAAACCATTATCTGACTGAATTTCAAGAGCGAATTTTCTTTTATTTATTTTATAATCGCTCATCTACAAAGTAATTCTTGTTTTTAGCCAAGTAGATATGTGCCCTGTACACCAAAAGTCATAATGTAAACAATTAATTTGATAGATAATATTAGATGACAATAATTTAGAAATACTGTCTTTTACATTAGAAAAAAAAATTAGCAGCATTGTTATCAAAATAAAATAACTTTCAACTCTGTTTTCTGTACATAATACAATTTTTATCACTATAAGCTTTATTATTATGATTAAAATGATCAAAAAATAAACGATAGACAACATTTTGAAGGTAATCACTATTAATAAGTATCTTAAATGATATATCTAAATTATAATTAATTAGAGAAGGATGAACAACTTCTGTAATTCTATGTTTTACCGCCAAAACAAGATTCTTTAAAATACAATGGATGGTTGGAAAAATAACTATTGAATCTACTAGAGCTCATAGGTTAAATATACCAATCAATAATGATCTTATTAACATTTCTAATTAATGTCAAGTCAAAAAATAAATGGTTCTTTCATTCTTGTTCTAACGTAAATTTAATACTACTATTATAAGAATTAAATGTTTCAAGAATTTCATGATTTTTATCAAAAGGGGTAGCGCAAGTTAAATCCTCAACATATTTATTAATAATTCACACTTGAAAATGTAATTTGGATAAATTACCAATAAATGAGTTATCAATTGAGTTCAATGGGGAGCCCATAGGAGTTCCACATATTTACAAATAGACCTTTTTATTACAATAAAATAACTACTATCAAAAACAAATTTAATTAATTTTATAAAGTCTACCAACTAATATTACAATAGAATTTAATGAAAATCTAATTTTATTTAATAATAATTAAAATCAAATCTTAAGGCTTGTTAATAAACAGAGAAATCCCAAAAAAAAGAACACGACTAAATGGCTATTGAAAATCATTACCGTTTTAGAAAATGTTATGGAATCTTTAAAATTAAAAACAGTTACATTACCACATTAAATTCTTAAAATTTCGGTCAATGATTTAGATAATTTATAAGACTGGGAACCAATATAAGCAACGCTAGATCGTAATAAAACACTTGCTTTATATATCTTAGGAAGGCCATATAATTTTGGAGGAACACTGTTAGATTTACATACATTTTTCTAAGTTTCAGATAAAATTATTCCTTTAGATTTTGATGTCTTAACAAATTATTATTTTTTGTTTGTAAAGAAGAGGTAGGATCACGTGCCTTTGCTTATAATAAGCATAGAAGAATATAAAACGAAGAAATATGAAACGATAGAAAAACATATAAACCATTGGACGGCAACATATTCATGTAGGATCTGAAACTCATTATTCAGGTGTCAAAATAGTAAATGTGAAAACACATTCAAATTCAAAAATTAGTTGTGGATTTTAGCTATCCCAAAAGAGTGTATTGTCGTTATTCATATAAACCGCTAAAATTAAAAGGGACTTCATCACTGAACACCAGATAATACACAATCTCTCGTTGGATGTTTTCAATTTCTGCTAAAACTTATCAGTATTTAACACAAACGTATTCTTGTCTTTATGTCAATGTTTGGTTGTCGTGCGAGCGCATTCCGAAGCTCAGTTTTAAAAGTTTCCATGTAGTTTATTGTAAAATCCCTGCTTTCATACTGGATTTTTCTGAAACATTCATTGCTGCTTGCCCAGGGATGTCCAGTACTATTATTGTATCTATGCATGACTGAGATAATTCTATCACTTTTCGTATTTCCGATAAATCGCTAACTTGGCGAGTCTTGTTGTAATCGCCTTTGGAATTTGCTACGGGCAATGGTTTGAGAATGAAACGCTTCCATCGAGGTTACGTCCCTCTTCGTTTTTTTTCTATTATTTCTGAAACAAAAATCAAATTTAGACCTTCATTCCATAAAAGCGTTAATAGCATTTTGAGTTAAGGATCACGTGCTAATAATTTATATGTTTTTCTATCGTTTAATATTTCTTCGATTTATATTCTTCTTTGTTTATAATAACAGTAACGTTGCTGTAAATATATATATATATATATATATATATATATATATATATATATATATATATATAT
>JAHWXV010563627.1:0-14185 GCA_024586415.1 Phrixothrix hirtus | reverse complement strand
TTTCCGGCTTGAAAAATAGGAGAATGGATTTTATGTACAAAAAATAGGTAAGATTTTACTTGTGCCCACCCTCTTTCAGAACTCATGAGCCGCCACTGCTACATACATTCCTAACTAAAGGTGCAACCTACTGGTTACCTGAATTTTAAATAAAAGAGTTAAGAATGAAACACAAGCTCTACACCTTTATTTAGATTTAAAACATTCAATTTCCTTAAATAATATTGAAAATATTTTGAAATATCGCGTTTCGCTTTACTCCCGAATTTGAGTTATTTTATTAATTTGCAAACTAACCTTTATATTGTAGTGGCAGATTTATTCAACTCCAATGTTGTGTTTGCTTCACAGGCTGATCCTTTGGAAATTATTTCTTGGGTTTAGAGCGGACTAATTATCCCCTGTGTTCACAGGTGTAACAAATTAAATTTAATTTGTTCCTTCTCTAAATTAATTTTAACAGATCTTTGACTGCATTAACTTTTTTAGTTCATTGATTCTACTGTAACTGTGCGACGTTTCATCAACGTTTCATCATGAAAACATAAATTTTTTAGGTGCTTGCAGGGTATATATAGCATTTTCATTGTTTGCTTATCTAATACGGTGACTTGAATTTTGAATTTAAACCAATGAGTTTAAATTTTCTTGTCGATCCGATACACTATGTGGTTCTTAGGTTAATTTACATAAATCGTGTCGTTCAACAAGAAATTAGTATTAAAATTTACTTAGGGGCGTTATCGATAGAGTTGTTAAGTTTACATGGAAATTTAAATATGATTTCTTGAGGTGGTCATGCACAACCTTGGCTTTTCACATTTGTTTAGTAAATCTATCGATTTCTTTCCTTTTAACAATTTAACCTAAACGGATATTACTACAAATTAATTTACATTATTTGTGTCCAAGAATTTTATATATAATTTTATCCATTCTTAGACATGGTGTGAATTAATATTTTTATTATAATGTGGCATCAACAAGGTTCACAAGCAGGTTATAGATTAAAGTGGTTAATAATTAAAGTTGTTTTATTAAGCTAAATATAATAACTCCCTATCTAATACAAATTAAAGAGACGTGTACGCGACATAAGGTCCTCCGAGCCGCGTTGTGACAACGCAAAATGAATTCGAAAACGCACATTGTCATTTAGTCGCTTTAGCCGATAATCTCAATGGAAATATTTCCATTTCGCTATTAAATTACCATAAATCAGCTTATCGAAATCGTCTGGTAAATTAAAAATCTCGCTCGAATTCCGAGATCTTTTCGTTAGTCTCCTCCAAGAAAATGATATAATTCTGAACATCCAAAAATACCACTACCACTAGAGTTCTCCGCAAATAGCTACTCTACTCATCTAAACGATATGCTTTCTAAACGTATAATTGCCTTAAATTCACTAACGGACTCCAAGTCTCTTTTTGAAATTGTAATGATACTTGTTATTCCATAAAAACTTGATCCAAGTAAGACACGAGAGTGGTAAACACTTAAAAATTGTCAAGGGACGGACTTGCCCACATTTGAAAAGTTCAGAGGTTTCATTGAAGATGTTGCAAACTTACTTGAAACGCTTGAGCTTAAACAAGACATCGAAAGGCCTAAACTTCGATCAAAATGCTTTGAAAATATTAACAGATCTTGCAAGCTTTGTAAAAGGTACCACACTCTATATAAATGTAGCGAATTTCTTAAATTGTTCTCACGTAACCGTTTTACAAAGGTCAGAGATTTTAAAATGTGTTTTAACTGTCTTTTCAAAAATTATTTGCTTCTTCAATGTACCTCAATGTTCTCCTGTAGAACATGTAGAGGCAAGCATCATTCGCTTTGGCATGAAGAGCGGCATAATGGGTCAACAACAACTGATGAAACTGCACCATCTAGTTCTGGATTAGATCCTGATACAACAGTCGTAACATTTTCATTTAATCCTGTTCGGGTTCTCCTTCCCACCGCTTCCGCAAGGGTACTCGTCATAAGTGGAAAGCTACAAACGATTCTCTTACTACTCAACTCCGCATCGCAGTCTTTATTAAGGGCGTAATTTAAAAACACAAAGGAAATTTTTTTTTCAGGATTAAGTTCATCCGTTTCTCGTGTAAAAGCAGAATGCTGCGTAGAGCTTCTCGCTCCACATTCTGACTTTAAAATAAACCTAACATGTTTGGTAATTGACATTATTGCATCTAGCTTGCCTAGTAAACCGATCAATACGAACCAACTAAAAATACCAAGCAATATCACACTGTCAGATCCCTCTTTCGATACTCCCGGAAAAATTGATGTGCTAATTGGATCGTCGCACTTCAGAGTCTTTTGTACACTGATTAAGTTCACTTAAGCCGGAGCCTATCAATTCTTCAAAAAATCATGCTCGGGTGGATAGGTAGTATCTGGTCCATTTTGTATTCACAATGCCATCTAAGTCGCAGCTGGGACGTCCAAAACCAGTTGTTTCAGTTTTGGGAACTTTAAAACTGTACTGTAGGCAGAACTCATACGGAGGAAGAAATGGCCTGCGAAAATCACTTTGTCCAAAACCCTTTCGCCAGCGTTATTACGAGTTTATGCTAGCCATAGGTCACATGACGAAAACTATACCTAACTCCTCCGAAATTTCTTACTACCTCCCCACATTACGGAGTTTTAAAAGGACAGAGCTTGACAACCAAATTATGAGTTATTTTTAATGGATTTACTAGTACTACTAGTGGAAGGTTGTTAAACGGCATTCAAACGGTTGGATCCAATGTACAACAGGACATGTTCTCAATCTTAGTAAGATTCGGAAAGCACACTTATGCCATTTCGGCAAACATCGAGAAGGTGTATCGCTAAGTCCTAATAAATGCGAGTTAGCGATCGCTACAAAGGATACCATGGCGGTCTTCTCCTGCCGCCCCACTTAAAACACTGCCTCTGCTTCATCTTTGGTTATACGTAGTCTCATTCAAGTAGGCATTGACCGTGAAAGCACCTGTCCTATGGTATCGAAAATCATAAAAGATGATTTTTACGTTGACAAAATTCTCAAATGCGCTGAAACGTTAACCGAAGCGTAGAATCTGTAAAATATTGACTAAGTAATGCGATAGAGGATGCTTCAAACTGCAGAAATGAGTAGCAAATGATCCACGTATATTGTGTAAAATTACTGAGCGCATTAAATTTAGGAAACCATGGCTGCACTAGCATGCTTAGCTTACTTTAGTCCTTTGAAAGAGACTTTCTAACTTATTCTGTTACCCCTTTTGTGAAATCATCAAATGAGCCATTTTTACTGAGATAACACAAATTTCCGACCTTAAAGCCTTCGGAGTCCTGTAACAATTTATGCAAAAATGCTTTTTCAAGAGTTGTGGTCGAAAAAGTTATCTTGGAACGAGCCAGTTCTATATCGACAACAAGTGGGCTACATATCGAACCGAGCTCAGCCTACTCAATTTCATAAAGTTACCTAGGCGTGCTATTTACACACACGCGGCATCCGTTGAACTCTACGTATTTTGTGATGCCTCTGATCAGGCATACGGAGCAGTCGTGTCTTCAATCCATCTCGCAGGATGATCATATTCAAGTGACTTTGCAATGCGGTAAGGCAAGGGTATTTCCCTTAAAGACGATCACAATGCCAAGGTTAGAACTCGGCAATCTATTCAGTAGTGTTTCTATAGCGCTTGATTTGGAACGTGCAGTTTATCTTCTACGAACAGACTCTGCCATTGTGCTTGGCTGGCTTAAAAGCGCTGCGAATTTACTAAAAATGTATGCCCGTAATAATATATAACAGTTCATGCCAAATGGCTTCATGTTCCTAGTGAGCAAAATCCAGCAGACTTATTATCTCGAGGTGTTATTCCGATGCAAATAGAAGATTTAAGTCTGTGGTAGCAAGGGCCGTCATTTCTTTTCAATGATCAGACTAAATGGCCACCATTTCCAACATTCTCACACGATCCTCCAGAACTTGAAAGCGAAGAGTGCTGCCTTCATCTAACTAACAATGAACAATTTCCTTTCAACAGGTTTGCTAAATTAACTAAATTGGAAGGCGCTACCGCATATTATCTTAGATTCTCATTAGTTGTCGCAACAGAAATCAAATCGCTTAACTGAACCTCTTCCTTCTGAACAAATCTGTGCTCCCTCAGTTTACTTAATAAAGCCGTCCCAGCTAGAGTCGTTCCTAAATAAATAAAAGTGCTTACAGCGCTATGGTTCTGTTAAAATGGCAAGTTAAATCGCAAGCCTTCGCCCCTTATTAGATGATAAAGGCATCTTGAGGGTCGAAGGAAGATTTAGGAATTCTTCCTTTTCATTTGATAAAAGGTATCCAATCGTCCTTTCTGGGAAACACCGTTTAGCTCGATTGACAATGGAAAGTGAACACATGAAACAGCTGCACGCTAAACCGCAATTATTACTGCTAGCGATCTGTCATCGGTTATGGATAACCTCTGGCCGGAACCTGTCCTACCAAGTTGTATATAATTACTGTAAACGTTTCTGCTTTTCTGCGATACTACCCAATCCCATTCTGAATGATCTTCTAGCCACAAGATTTAAAGCTTCGCCCCTTTTCTCAATGAGTGGCGTAGACTATGCCGGGCTGTTTCTAGTTAAGGATCGTAAGGGTTATGGGTACAAAATCACAAAATTACATATATATCTCTTGATATGTTTCACAACCAAAGCTTCTCATATCGAACTAGTAACCAGTCTTAGCACTGAAATACTTAGTCAAGTCTTCAAAAATTTTGTATCCCTCCGAGCGAAACCATAGCAAATATATTCTGACAATGGAATCAATTTTGTCGGGACAAATTTGGAACTCCTTGATTTAGGAAAGTTCCTAAGGTTACAAGGTAATAAGATTTTTTAATCTATCGCAAATAAGGAACAAAATGGCATTTTATTCCTCCACAGTCACCTCATTTTGGTGCTTGGTTTGTGGGAGGTCAGTATTAAGTCTATCAAATGCCATGTAAAAAGAGTTGTCTGTAATGCTCTTCTAACTTAAGAGAAATTTGCAACCTTGTAAACTCAAATAGAAGTCGTATTAAACTCACATCCATTGACGCCCCTCTCTTCCAATCGTGATGACCTCTGGCGTTTAACTCCTGCTCACTTCCTTATTGGATGTCCATTAATTGTCGCCCCTGAACAACCTCTTACCAATGTATCGAAATCAGGCCCATCTAATTTTAGGAAGCTTCATGCAATGCAATAGGGTATTTGGAAAATATGGTTTCAGGAATATATATCTGAGCTGCAGGCACGTACAAAATGGCGAACTTATCGAAATGATTTGCGCTTGGTAGCTCATGTTTTCATAAAGAACCCTAATGTTCCTCCAAAACGCTGGAAACTTGGTTGAGTAACTGGGAGTGCATCCTAGAAATGACGGTGTCAACCGCACATCAAGTGATAATATTCGCCAGTCCTTTTTCTAGACATGTCCTCTGACATTTAGTTAATAATGAGTGTTAACCACCAATGCTTGTTTCATAGTTACGTGCAGTGCTAGTTCATGTGACTTATGTTAAACTATTTTGATGACGTACAAATATGCCTTGTTATGTATATGGTTTTCTTTGGAATCCACATTTTTCAGGACGGGGGGGAGGTCAGGCATCTTTAGTAATTTTGTAGTTTACCTGTGATTTGAAATTTTCATGTACGTTTTGCTTGACACGTCTATACTTAATATTATGTACAAGAATTTTGAATATTATTAGTGTAAAAGCCAGATTTTTTGAATTATTGAAACAACAGCTTTGCTCTAAAAAACTTCCTTACCTTTAGTCTACAACTACATAATACTTTTAGTTTGCCGCATAGGCACATTTATTGCCTTTGTAGCTGGTACCACATACCAGAGTGTCGAAATCTGGTTCATTCAAGTCAGATTATAATCCTGTATGCTAGAAGACCGACGGTGCCTTTTGTATTTCAAACTCTAATTGTGTGGGATCCGCTATTACTTAAATGTTTAAATTGTGGATTTCGATTGAAATAAATGCCTTCGTTTTCTAACGTGTTTTTTTATTTTAAATTTTTCTTATTGATAATTAGAGTATGCAGCTCGGCACGCCAAAGCTTTTAGATTATTTGTGTATGCTAACATTTCGCTTCAATACAAGCAGCTGACGAGGAACAAACTATTCTCTTTTTGATCTAAAATTGTAATAGACCTTCCAATTTAGTGATTTCTATTTTGTAAGCTTTATACTGTATTTCCAGGAAGGCACCCATGGTCTTATCAAACTCCTAAACTATTTACAGACATAGTAACCCTGGTCTATCTCCAATATTGTACGGACTAGCTGGCAATCTTTTTCTACAAAATCGAGTTAAACTTATCGGGCTGAATACTGAACGTATCTTCCTTTATTCGCCGTGCACATGACTTAACGGTGAACTTTGAATATCGACACGTCGAAATATGAATATGTATCACAATTAATTAAAAGTTGACGCATTACTACAAATTACTTACAATATTTATGAATGCTCTAAAGATAAACATGAAATCTACAGTCCGTCAAACTGAGAGTTTCTAATGTTAGTAAAACTTCTTCCGGTTTGTTTAAATCAAATTGTGGCAGATCACGTATTAAAAAACGCAGTCCTGAGTTTATTTTGTTAGTATTTATTTTGAATTTACACAATCGGCAGTCTTTTTTATACTACAAGTAAGTGACGTTCTTCTAATCTGTCCCTAACAACACGTAATCCTCGAAGTTTCTCTTTTGGATTCGACAACCACTCCCTTTGCTTTGATAAACCCCGCTGGAGCACGTATTTTAGTCAAGTTGAAAGATAGACAGTTGGGATAAATCTTTTTATAAATAGTATACCGAAATTGTAATTAGTTCAATTACTTTTTTAAGCAAAGTCCACAATTTAGGGGCCGAAATTCTTGTTGCATTTAGGATTAGGATAAATATTAGAAACTCAGGGATTTCCTAATTTAGTTATAGTTAACCAGATGTTTTGAATTATTATTGAATTTATCTAATTGTACATTTTACACTTCCAAGTATCCATTATAGTGACTTATCCAATTCAGACTTTATTATTTCATAGCTTTAAGAACTTTTAGCATGAGTAACCATTCTTTCTTTCAGGGAAATGCTAGAAATAAGTAAAGTAAATATCTTAATTGTAAGTCTCGATTGACCTGATATAAGTATAAACCCAGTGGCATACGCACCTCCACCTACATAATAAGTATACCGCAATGGTGCCCAATTTTAGGTTTTGGAAAAGGAGTCTTTATTCTCTGCTTCCCTTGTTATGTAACTTGACGTCTTCTTAACAAAGTGACGCCCTTAAATACGAATTTCCCATATTGTTATCACTGCAACACGTTCCCGAACACAGACCTATTTAGTTTAATAGTTAACTTGGAACCCCCCATCTCGACTGTCTGCCGATGCAACCTCACTAGTTCAGGAAATAACACCATATGCACTCTTAAAGTCGAAAAACGTCTTTTCACCCGTTATAATCTGACTACCTACGGCATATGTGCAAAACATTTTTCTTCTTACTAAATAAAGTGCATCATCTAGCAATTCCATTAGAGTGTTGCTTACGAAATTTAGACAACTCTGCCCATTTAAGGATTTTCCCGAAGCAAAAAGACCTATCAAATAAGCTCCGAGGATACGAACACCTTTTGTTTGTTTGTTTGTTTTTGCGGCTGAGGGTTCGGGATGAGGAATTTCCCTTGACCCACTTGAACTAGAACTGTTATATAGCCATTTCGCCATGTCTACTAGAATTTTTCCGAATCTGGAGGAGTTCCACTGCCAGCAGTGATTTTTAACGTGCCAAACATCACATTGACACGGAATTTAAGATCTAAGAAGAAGGAAGGTTTTTCAAATTTTTCTCCGCCGAAAAATTTACCGACCTCCATCGAGTTTGAACCCGCTAAACTACACCACTACTCCAGTTGGGTCCCATACGAACACTTACATTGGTAAACAGCATATACTGGTACCGTGATTCAAGGTACAATACCCATATATAATCATCATGAACACTATTAACGCCATTGTATGGAAATCCTACGGCACTAAAATTAATTTTACCAATTAAATTACTACCTTGTGCTATTTTAACCTCAATTTTTCACTAAATACTATATTGCAAAGCAGAACCTTGGGCTTTAACACTGTAACTTATCGTATGGATGAAATAGCTTTCCTTGTAAAATGTTTCAAATATTGGTCTTAGAATTCCTTTTTGATTGGAAATATTGTCTAGCACTTGTATCTGTAACTACATCTAATACTATTGCTACTACGTCTGCGGTTGGTACCGTGTTTTCCCAGTCGTTTTTATGTAGATTTAAAATTACTCTTCGGAAATATTTCTTCATAAAGCCTAGGCGCTTCACGCGCATTGCGATTATCTACATGAAATACATCTAAGCGATTTTCAGAAATACATAATTACCTATCTCAATTTTTTCTAAGTTTAATGAAAAAACGAAGAAAATATAGTTTTTTTAATTTCTTTAAAAAAATCTGAGTAAAATGACATTCAAGATAAAAATTTAAAGCAAGTTAAGAAACAATTTCTTAACAACGTTTAGGCACATCTATTTTGATGGTTTTTAAAGAAATTTTAATGCACCACTTTCTTTATAACTGATTGTTTTGAAAATTGCAGGTCTAGCAGTTGACTACAGAAATACTCTTTTATGCAAAAAAGACAAAAAGAAATTATATTTCTTTGCGGTAATTTGTATATGATCTCTGTAAACGATTTTAACGGAAGTTATTACAATCAATTAGCACTACCTGTACAAAACTAAAATTTGAGCATCAAATACAAATGCAGTAGTCATCCGGTTTTAAAAACAAAGGTTTAAAATTCAATACTTGCCATTAAAAATTATTGTCGCAGAGTTAAAGGGTCGATACTGTCGATACTTGTATTAACAGCAACATTTACTTCCGAAATTTATGTTTATAAAAGTGGTGATTTAAATCAACAATAGTGAAACCTGATTATCTCTACCTCCTGAACGTGCTTATTACGAAAATTAAAGGTTCCTTCTTTAGTATAATCCTTCCTGAGATATTTGACGGAGCTAGATTAAAAATGCGACAACGTAATCCTTTATTTACATAAGTACACAGCGGACTTTAAATGCTGAACCTTTTTATGCTTAGAGGTCTAAACAGTAGGTAAATACCCACTGTGTACTTGTGTAAGTAAAGAACTATACGTGGTGATCAAAAAAAAGGAGAATTTTTGAATTGCGTGTATTGTAGTGTATCTATTTGGTTAAATGTTTATTTTTCAAATTGGTATCACTGTCCGTGAAGTATGCACCAAGTTTAAAAGCGGTGCAATCTCCAGTTTGTTTTGGTGAGCCGGGAAGTAAGACCCTCTTGAGAGCATTCTGCTATATTTATGTGTGGCGACATGTCAAATGAAAGAATATGTTTAAAATTTTGTGCTAAAAACAAAATTAAGTTAAGTGAAGTATTCAAAATGTTACAAAGAATCTTTGGTAACGACACTATATCTCAACCACGTCCTTACGAATGGTATAAACGCTACAAAGAAGGTCGTGAAGACGTTAACGATGACGCCAAGTCTGGGCCTCCTAGCGCCTCAGGTAACACTTGCTAATAGAAGAATTACCATTAGAGAGGTTGCTGAAGAACTAGGAATATTATACGGCTCATGCGAAGTAATATTCACTAACGTATTGGATATGAAACGAGTGGTAGCGAAACTCGGTCCGAAACTTCTGAATTCTAAACAAAAGCAGCATCGCGTAGAAATCGTCGAACAAATGCTTGCTGACATCGCTAATGAACCCAACGCGTTATAACTGGTGACGAAACATGGATGTAAGATTATGACGTGGAATCAAAGGCTCAATCATCACAACGGAAGTGTTCTGATGAACCGAGACTGAAAAAAGCACGTCAAGTGAAGTCAAACGTAAAGGTTCTTCTTACCGTTTTTTTGGACTTCAATAGAGTTGTGCACTTTGAATTTCTACGGACAGATCGCACAGTTAATAAAGAGCATTGCCTGCAAGTTATGTATAATTTACGTGAGTTTATCCGAAGAAAACGACCGAAACTATGGAAAGAAAAGTCATGGATTTTACACCATGACAATGCATCGGCACACACCGCATTATTTGTCACGCATTTCTTGGAAAAACACAAAATTACTGTGATGCCGCAACCTCCCTATTCTCTAGACGTGACTTTTTCCTATTCCCTAAACTCAATAGGCGCTTTAAAGGACAACGTTTTTCAACTATTAAGGAAATAAAGGAAAAATTACCGACTAAACTGAAAACAATACCTAAAGAAGCCTTTCAGTAGTGCTTTGCATGCTGGAAGCAACATCATCAGAAATATGTTGTATCCCAGGGAGACTACTTTGAAGGAGAAACTATAAAAATTGATGAATAAATTAGTACTTTTTGAAGAAAATTACAATTTTCATTTCTTTTTGATCACACTTCGTACTTTACCCTTTATGTGAGTAACTATATGGCATGTTTTATCATTACAATATGTTTCAAAGTCAACTTAAGCGTCAGTGGCATAATATGAAACGCACCTAGTCGAAGAAGACTGGAAGCGCTCAATATTGTGATAACAAGCTTCTAAAAGCAACATTCTGTCAATTTTTTATTGTTAAAATTGTTTTTGATAATAAAATGAACGCCGCATATGTTTTGAAGTATTACAAAATTTTGCAGAGTTTTTTTTCTTAATAAAACAACTTATCAATGCGATCAACATATGGAGTTAATCTGGCTAACAAAAAATACAAAATAAGCTTATTAATTTATTATAAAAATAAAGTATCAACTAAATACAATGGCACATATGCAACCTTTTTATTTTGCCTTTTCCTATATAATAATTATCCTTGTCTGACTGACTCCTTTCGATTTTTCCTTCCTTCTTTTTCTTCATTAGCCTCCTGTTCCGTATCTATCTCGTGATTACCTTCATTTACATTATCCTCTTCATTTTCGAAAATTAGGAAAACCCGATCCTTCAGGTCTCGTTTTTTTAATTTTTTCTCAGCCTTTTATAAGGCAGTTACAGATCTTGTATCGCAATATACTATATAATTAAATAATTTTGTTAACGTAAGTTATGAAGTGTTAAAAAAATAAACATTGTTATGGTATATAAACTTAAAAACATAAATTTGAACACGGTGTTAGACCCTCGTGTTTACGGTTTCATTGTCTAAAAGTAAAATCTCTTTATCAATCCACTGAAATTCATCTTATATAAAATTTAAATACAAATGTTCTTATTTTTTATTCATAATATAATTTGATTTATGCATTTCTGATTGTATTTTATTTTATACTTTCGCTTAGCCTATATGGAATATAAGTAAAGAGAAAGTATTGTTTCGTCCAAAATCTTGGAAGTTCAAATTTTGGTGGAAATATACATGTTTATTTTTGCTATGTAACATTTAGTGAAATACCCCATACTCCCTTGTAACAAAAGATTACTGGAATAATCAAAATAATTTAAAAATTTTAAATTTAATTTGAATACCAGTATTTTAAAATATTTTCATTTCGATTTGCTAAAATAAATTGATAAACAAAATAATTCAATGGTCCCATTTGATGTTGGGATTGTTATATTAAGTAAAACGATTTAGACTTTCCCAATTTATTGAATTTTAAACTTTTACACACAAACCAAGTTTTGTAATATTATTCTTTCATACATCAATTTAAACGTCTTATGGTTTACGGGTTTCATCCCTGGAACCTTGTAATTTGTCATCTGTGCCTAGACGGTGCTTTCTGATGATCAGTATTAAATATTACCAGTTTAGTGAAAACGTTCGATGATTTTATTAATACACTAAGCTTATCGAATTGGGAGATACTAAATCAATTTATTTGATAAATACATACAATTCAAGAGCTCCTAAATTTATTTCCAATGCTCATTTTCGATAGACGGTTAAATAAAGTATTACTTACATAAGAAGAAAAGGCCTCATGGCCAGACTCAATGAGTTAATCAGTTACTTACTTGAAATATATGTTGAATAGGCCGCCCTTTTTTGAATTTTGGATTATGTAACACTTTTAATTATTTGGAAATATAGTCCTTTCACTAAAAATAGTGAACTTGTCACAATTTCTTGCTTTAACATTTTATTTTGTTGATGAACGTCAGCTTGCGATAGTTTACGTATTTACTATCGTAAATTACTGGAGACAGCTTGAATTCTATAGTAACCTTTATTAATTTGATTTGATTTGATTATTATCTGAACTTGAGCCACGTTCTTAGTTTTAAACGCTTTGGTAAACCGTAATTGAAACACTTGACTAATTCAAAAGCACAATCTCTCTACTCGAGGTATTAAAACTAACGGCTAGCAATTAGGACTCAAGACTCAATTTTTGTTGTTGCAAAGACTTATTGTACCTTTTTGATTGTAATGATAATCCTCAACTTGTCTTCTGCATCCGATTGCAGTTTATTATCTCCCACTTTGTCTATCGTAACCTTCCTCAAATATGATATAAAAATTATTTAATCATTTAGGTTTTCAAAAAAATTTTAATTATAATTTAATGTTCCTATATGGAGTTTTGTTTGTACCTTTTTGAAAAAAAGAGCAGGAGTTGAAGGTTAACTTTTAGCTCAGGATGAGTAAGTTCGAGATTTAATTCCCTAATAATCATATAGATTGCCGGCCTCGACTGGTGTAGTGGTTAACATGTTTGGCTTTGCACCCAAGGGATGCGGGTTCAAAGCCTATCGAAGTCGGTAAATTTTTCAGAGGAGAAAAATTTAAAAAACATGCCTTCTTCTCGAATAAAGAAGTAAAATCGTAGGTCCCGTGTCAATGTGATACTAGGTACATTAAGAATCCCTACTAGCGGTGGAACTCCTCCAGTTTCGGAAAAATTCTAGTGGGCATGGCAAAATGGCTATATAACAGTTCTAGTTCAAGAGGACCAAGAGAAATTCTGCATCCCAAACCCTCAGCCACAAAAGCAAACAACCAACAAATCATAGAGATTATGAATAAGAAAAAGAAAATGATTGCTAGGAAATTTGCATTGCCCTTGCACATAAAAACTATAAATAATAAATCCACTTAAACAACAATACATGTCAAATATAGTCTTGAATACATTTTTGCGTTTGTTTCTTTGTTTCTTGTTTCTCAACTTAACAAAATAAGTATAAATCAATTTTTAACAACTTCATCTGACTGATGAACTCAGATTCGTATAATGTGAGTCAAACTGCGACTCCTTGAAGTTGGAAAGATGGTACCAAAAGACAAAGATCTCCGGCTTCCGGCTGAGTTTACCTAGAACGTTGAATGATTAGTTAGTTGTATCTTTATCTCAAGTTGTAGCAACAACTATTAATGCATCAATAACGCTTGGCAAGAAAACTTGTGACACAGCTTATTAAATTTTACTGCTACTTTATAATGGCAGTTAATAGTTACAAGAAAATTCCATAGAAACAAATGTAAACTTAAAATTGAAAGATTGAAGTATAAAATTTTGTGGCCGAAATAGTAAATGTTCTTCGAAATAAAAATCCAAACTTAGAATTTCTCTCACCCCGATTTTGAGGCTCAAAGTAAAAAAAGAACCAGTTAATTAATTAATTGAGGCGTCCGATATTGCTTTTATTCTCTTACTACTCTTCAGTAATTAATATAATTGGCACTTAGGCTGATTGTAAAAACTGTGTAAATATTGAATCAACTCTAAAGTAATGGCAACGTTTTAAAAATCAAGTTTCTTGTAAAATAATATATCAGGATGAACATTCCATGCAAAATAGCTGTTGAGAAATTTTCAACTGCTTGCAGCGGTTTATTGTTACTAATCAAAGTAACAGTGGCGGCTCGTGAGTTCTGAAAGAGAGTGGGCACAAGTAAAATCTTACCTATCTTTTGTATATAAAATCCATTCTCCTATTTTTCAAGCCGGAAAAGACGTCAATGACTTTGTTGTCAAAATCCGGGATACACTGGACGAACTTCTTTTCTATTAACAGGACTGCCAATGCGTTCAGCCCATCTTCTGACATTGTGCTTCTCAGAAAAGTTTTAATGCGTTTCAGGGTTAAAAAGCATCGTTCACATTCGGCTGTCT
>JAHWXV010563566.1:0-10308 GCA_024586415.1 Phrixothrix hirtus | reverse complement strand
ATTTTTTATATTTCCACCATTTTTGCTCTGATGAAGGGGACAATTTATCCCTGAAACGTTAGCCAATAAAAATAAATAATTTCCTGTTCCTTATTTTAATAAAACAAATTCCACATAGTGGTAAAAATAAAAAGAGAAAATAACATTTACAAGAAGCTTACAACAATTAATATATATATTATGCTTACACCCGCAGTTAGTTATAAAATATATTCAAATATACAAATAAACATTATACAATATATATTCGAATACATAAATTTACAAACGCCATGAAAATCTTATTTAAGCTAGAGCTAGAATTTACAACAAACACAATTGTCACTACAAAGATTTAAGTGTGATATCTATATCTAAAATAAACTAAAATTACCTTGCAAAAAACATAATTTACTTTTTAATGTGTGCCCATATATTATACATGATACTGCGTCAATTTTAGGTTTAAATCATTCCTTAAGTTCAAATCGCAAACACGTTATAGTATATTACAATACAAACTCGGTAAGTGCCTTATAACAGGTCGAGTAAAAGTTAAAAAAACGAGACCCGCAAGGACAAGTTTTACTAATTTTCAAGCCATGTTGTACTAAAGTACTTAACAATCGTGTGTCGAACACTATTTTCTGCGCTAACGACAACTATTAACTAATTACGACATTGTGATGTCAAACCTTCACTCCGTTTCATAACAGTTCTAGTACCGTTATGAACCATAACGTGTTTGTTAATGTGGTGTTGCCATAACAATCACAACAGTTCGGGAAATATATCAGAACCTGATAATCAACATAACCGGTAAATGCACAAAAACAGGTCGAAAACGCAAAAAGGTTCATAACGGATATTAATTTTAATAACACAATACTTTGAATTTTTTAAATTATTTTTGCGCTACCTGCCCGCTTTTGTGCATTTACCGGCGGTACTGATTGTCATGTTCTGATATATTTCCCGAACTGTTGTGATTGTTATAGTAACACCACGATAACTAGCACGCTATGGTTCATAACAGTTATGAAACGGAGTAAATGCTTTGATATAAAATTGCTGTAATTGATTAGTGGTTGTTTTTCGCACAAAAAATTATGTACAACAATAGTACAACTAGGCTCGGAATTTTTTTCTCAATCTGTTATAAGGCACTTACTGATCTTGTATCGTAATATATTATTATTTACATTGAACGATATTGAAAAATTTGGAAGAATGTTATAATCTAGTAAGTGTGGATAAATTTTGAAGCTGTTGCATTTAGTATGTACTTTAAAATTGATCACCCGAATTTAAATCAAGTATTCCACAAAGGTATTACAATGGAATTGTTTTTTCTAAAATAATGCCACCAAATATTTTCAATAACAAAACAGAAGCTGGAAAATAACAAACCAATAATTAATAGAAGGAAAGCAAACTGTAAATGATTTAAAGATAGTTTAATATCATTATCATCCTCTGCTATTCTTAAATCCTTGGACATCTCATCGGATAATATTTTATCAATTATTCCTGATTCATGAATTTTTGTAATTGCATTTTTTAAAGAATATTTAGCTTGAAATGATTTATAAGAGTACAGCCCTATGTTAATAGGATTGGTGACAAGTTTGTCTGTTATAACATTCACATCATAATTTTTGGGCAAAAATTGTTTCCGTATAAGTAAACTATAGTTTCTATATTTTACGATTTTTTGTAACACACCATCTATGGTATCAGTTTTAAGTTTTACAGTTTTGTTTACCAAACGAGCTAAAAATTCGGTTCTGTTGCGAGGAAATAACATATGAGTCTTTAAGTATTGAACTGTAACGATTGTCAAATTAGAGTCTTCTAATTCTTGTAAAGTTGTAATACCTTTTTCGAACTTGGGTATAGTTAATATATTTACCAAATTTGCACCAAATAATGCGCAGATGTATGTGCAAAGAGTAAATAACATAAAATATTGTAATAAATCGAAATATATTTCTTCTCGGCATTCGTGGCAAGGACATGGAAAGTGTGAGTTGAATAGTGATTAAAAAGCACTCTATGTAATTTTGAATAAAATCGTTAGTTTTAGTAAAATATTTAAGAAAACACAACGAAAAAAACATAGCAATAAAAGCGACTAGAATTAGTAACCACATAGTCTTGTCATAAGTTGTTGCAATAACTTCAAAGGTGGATAACGATTGACCTTTGGGTACGACCCATACCATTTCATCATGTTCTATGCCTGGAATGAGCTCGTGGCGTCCTCCATCATTGTGTAGGAATTCAGTTTGATACAACTTCATTGTGTTTTTAGTTTGATATTTATTTATGGTTATTATAGAAGCATTAATAATATTCCCCAGAAGACTTAATATTTCTTTATTAATTGCAAATTGATCTTTCTTTTCTAAATATTGAATAGTCATTGGATGACTTATAATTAATGTACAATTAAAAAAATTTCTAAGTGGTTTTTGTTGTAATAATAATGCTTTTATGTCGCAGTATCTTTTAGAGATAATTAGTGGTAGGTCTTTGCAGTTAGTTTTACCTGTAGGTAGCTCAAACGTAAATGTATAAAGTGCAAGATTTGTACCATTAACAAGTAAAACTACATTCCAAAAATGGAAACGATAAAAATTGCTTACAATTTTGTTCGTATTGTTATAGATTTCATTCGTAATTAATAAGATCTTTTCTATTCTAACAGAGGTTGAGGTCTCTATCAGTAATTTACGTAGTACTATATTAAAATTTGCTTCTCCAAAATGTATAATAAAATTAAAATCGCTGATAGTTGTAAGTTCTTCCAGCATAGTTCGAAGAAACAGATCTAATTCTAAAAAGCGATAAGGAATTTTTAAATCGTTAAGATAACTTATACTTTCTATGTCTTCAAAAATTATATTTATCATTGATGCGTTTCCAAAATATTCTGACACAACTTGTAGTATGCATTCCGAATTTTGTTCTTCGAGTTCAGCGACTTGAAAACAATCAGTTACTGAGAATATTAATATCCAAATCAAATATTTAAAGGCCATACTACCAATATCTGAAAATAAAAAGCATGATATATTTATTTACTTATTAACAATATTAAGGCTGCGTTACCGATCAAAATGACGCACGTAGTTAATAGCGATTTCAAAAATAGTAAATTGATGTTAAGTAATTTCTATCACAAAATGTGTATATTATTAACATCTATCTGATTTTCTATTTAAAATCTTTCTAAAATATCCACGAGTGTTAAAATAAAGTATTATTTTGAAGGTTATTAATTTTGGCGTAATTTAAAATTGCAGAATTTTATAGTAATTTAATTTATTCGTTAAGATTCTTAAAAATATAAGGAATGAAATACCACCTTTAAATTGCAATAATTTTACTTCTTATTCGTAAATGCTATCAACTACGTGATATCATCAAAACTTCACAAAAATATGATTAGAAAGAAAGCTTCTTCGTAATTAGTTCAACATAAATCTAAAAAGCTGGCGAATATAAATATCTGTCAAAAATATAGGTATGCACATGACGTCTTAATTTTTAAAACCTTTGGAAGATAAATATTCTTAACCTCAATTTAAGTTGTAATTAGCTTATTGATTTTATAAAATTTACCATGTATTTTTTATAAATTTTTGCTTAGTTGTGAATTGTGGAAGTTTTTATAAAATTCCTTCGGCATTTGATAATCGCAAACAATATAACCAATTGACTGCTAACAGACAAAAAACTTTGGTGAACAGCATAAAGGGTGAAGATTTAACTAATTCTAAAATTAATAATGCTAGGATATGCTCACAACATTTTATATCAGCTAATTATAATATATTTATGATATAGAGGTACTTTGCAAAATGCCATACTTGCTAAAGTGTACAATTTTTTTCTGCTTGATTAATTAATTTTTAATAATTTTAAGAGCAAAATATTAATTCACACATCAGTTGAAACACAAATTTAGCAAAGTACGAGAAGAATAAAGGAATGAAAAAGGAAGATGCAACAAAAACTAGAAATAGAAAAATTGTGAATTACTGAAATTAGTGAATAAATTATATTATTTTAAAAATAACGATAATTTCACCTTGTATTCTATGGAACTTGCAGATTTTAGATATGTAAATTGTATATACCATATTATGAAGATGTATTTACCAGATGTTTGTGCGGTTTCAAAATTTTCTTAGTTAATATTAATTGCGACTGAATCTCCCTTTTAATTTAAATCAACCACATTACGACAGCATTTATATTTTATAGAACAACTGATATTCTTTACAATCTATTAAAGGTAGATATCTACTAATGTTTGTAAATGATATTTGTATTATAATCTGTTTAAATTTAGAATTGCATTTAATGGCCACCAAGAATTAAAAAAAATATGCCTCGATATTTTCAAGAACACTAAGGAGAAAACTACTGTCATATCAATTGCTTCAAAGATTTTACAGAACGTTCGTCAAATTTAGATGCATCTGCTAAAACACGGTCAAATTATAAACATCATACTATAAAGTTTTTGATTGATATTATAACACAAGGTACTATTTAGTTTACATCAAATGCTTACGGTGGTAGAGCAAGTGACATTTGTAACAGAAGATTCTGGAATTTTAGATAAACTAGCAGATCAAAGATTTAGTATATGTAATAGTTACAATGTGTCTTGCAGAAGTGATTATCTCAGCTTTTACTAAAGGAAGAAAGCAATTATCTGCCAAGGAAATAGGTACGACCAAAAAAATGATAAATGATAAACTTGACAAACAATTTTCCACGAAGGCTACCTGGGATTTTGAATGCGTCTTTGATATTAACGACGAGTACCTGCGATTTTGGCACTGGTTTCTTCGTACATTAAACTCATAGCTACCAATTCGTGTATAATATACCATATTCGATACTTTCAAAATTTTGAATGATCAACTTACACCTACACCTCAAGTATCGATGTAGAGTTCATTTACATAAGTATATGAACCTTTCCTTAGCGGGGAGTCCCGTAACAAGTACATACTGTATGTACATTCGGGCAGTCATTTCCTGGTCTAGCACAGTAGATCAAGTCACAAACAGGACCAAAATATTTCGAAAACTATGGAATTTAGACAGATAGTTTAAAATCCTTTTTTGTCGTGCATACCACGATATACAGGGTGTTGGTAACTTGAGGCAAAAAATGAAATCTCATGTACATTTTTAAAAATTAAATCGAAATAGAAGAATACATTTTTTCCATTTTTGCTTCGTTTTCGAGATATCTGAGTTTAAATGTGGCAAAAAATAACATAAATAATTACATAAATATGAATTGAAATAAAGAAATTATCTTAGAGGGGAAAAATTTATTGCGTTTAAGTTTAAAACGAAGAATAAAGAAAAACTGCAAATGAAAAAGAATTATCCAAGTAAGTGTTCAATGATTCCACCATTTTCACAAATACATGCACTACAACGTTCGAGCATCGAGTTGTTTACCACCGCAAAGTTTGCTGTAGCTTGAATGTACTGCATTGCGTTATTTATACTATCTGGTAGCTTTTCAACTGTATTAATTTGTTCAGCATAGTCTAACCGTTTTAATTCGCCTCATAAATAGAAGTCTAGAGGGTTAACGTCTGGAAACCTTGCAGGCCAACGGACTTCTGCCTATTTATCTTTGATTAAAATTTTGATTCAACTATTGAATGACATTTTTACCAACATGTGGTGGTGCACCATCGTGCTGGTACCATATTCTAAACCGTAAGTCTACAGGTACATCGTCTAGGAAATCTTCTACTTGATGTTCGAAGAATTCTAAATACGAATTAGCATTCAAATATTGGGACAAAACTTGAATAGGTATTAAGTTATCCGTTAAAAATGCCACACCAGATATTGACAGAAAATCTGCGTTGAAATGATCGAACTCTCACTGCATGCGGATTTTATAATGACCAGATGTGATCATTGTGACGGTTGTTAGTGACATTTCTGGTAAAATTGGATTCATCCGACCATAATACGAAATGAATAAAATCTGCATTTTGATTACATTGTTCCAGAAACCATTGACGAAAAACTCAGCAGTGTACTTCGTCGCCTGGCTGCAAGTGATGAACGCTTTGTTTGTGATACAGATGCAAAGTTTCCTGATGTAAAGTTTCCCAAACAAAATTATGAGATACTTGCAATTGTGTTGAAATCCGTCTAGTACTGGTGCTTGGTTCCTCAAACACAGCTTGAATTATGTCTTCTTCCTGTTCAATTGTATGCTGTTCGTGAGGGCCTTCACAAAGTCCTTGAAATGTATCCGAAGAAACTCACCGAGATGGTTGACGTAAATAAAGATAATATCATTTGTAAATTCCATTTCAAAATCAGTTCACACGTAATAGAATGACAAAGCGATGATAAACTGACCAGCTTCTATTCATTTTTTCCATGGTAACCTGATACTTGGATAATTCTTCTTTGTTTTCAATTTTTCTTTGTTGTTCGTTTTAAATTTAAACGCAATAAATTTCTCCTCTCTAAGATAATTTGTTTATTTCAATTCATATTTATGTTATTTTTTCGCAACATTTAAACTCAGATATCTCGAAAATGAAGTAGAAAATGGAAAAAATTTATTCTGTCATTTCGATATATTTTTAAAAAATGTACATGAGATTTCATTTTTCGCAGTGAGTTACCAAATACTATCTATATGCTATTAAAATAATGTACTTTTAATACTAGATACCCTGTATAATTGTGTGGGGTATTGTTTACTTTTTAGAAATTCAATATCGAAAAGTTGTGATTGTATTTAGATTGCATTTAAAATTCAAATTTTGCCTATTGTTTCAAGTCTCTTCAATTTAAAACGATTTTGCAATAAATCAATAATTTCCAAAGTAATTGACCGCTCCAGAAGTTTTGATGCGTACTGGATACGAGTCATATCAATATCAAATGTATGCTTTTAGAAAAGTGTAAATACTTTTATAAAAAACAAATCTAAAATAAATATAATCATATATAGTACAACGTAAAATTGGGTGTATCCATATAGAATATTAAATTAAGTACGCGTTTTCACCCAAATAAAAGAATTTTAAAATATTTTGACAATTGTTTCCGTTTAATAACTTTTAAGAAAAAGTAATTTATCATTTTATTTGATTTCCAAAATTTACTATTTCAGATCAATTTATTGTTATTGTTAATTTACGACTTTTATTATGTTCTTATTATCTATTTGCTTAATGGATTAGTTTTATAATTTGTTGTTTTCTGATAATGATATTACTTTTCTTAAAAGTTATTAAACCGAAACAACTGTCAAAGCATTTTAATATTCTTTTATTTGGGTGAAGACGAATACTTAATTTAATATTCTTAATCATATATGTTGATTTTTTATAAACAGTGCCTCGTCCTTTAGACTGCAAATGTTTGTACCCCACGGAATTACCTAGCGAGCCCTCTTAACCAACGTTTCATGTATTCAATAACCTAGATGAGTTATCGCTGCAATGATTATTCCCAAAATACATATAAAATGATTTTTTAATGATTTATGTACGTTATTTATATATCTATTCGCTGTTTATTTAAATTGATATATTATTTATATCCTTACATTAAAATTAAGTTATAAAGCTTTAATGTATATGAGAAAGTGAGTAATATGAAAAACTTTAAATTTCAAATACGTAAAAGAAAGTCGTGCGCTCTCACATCAATTTTCTTCGATTTTCTGTGCATGATGTAATTATTCTCACTATTGGCTAAATTTCTTGTATTACGTACATTAAAATACAAATGAAGCATTACCATTATGAGCATAAAAATGAAGGTACCGATGAAAATGATGTAATTATTAATAAATTTTTTAAAAATTAATTTAATTTAATTAATTAAAATTGTCCACAAAATTAATTAAATATCTTTGGAGTGTAATTTGAATTTAAATTTGCCGTAATCAACAAGGCATTGGTCAAAAGTTCAACAAATTATGAGGAAGTATTGATAAGATCTCAGCTTAACAAAGAAAACGATATTACATTTCAAAACAATTTTTATTTTTTCAACGTAAAATCACCTTCTCACATCGCTCATTAAGTAGTTCTATGACTTTAACTTTAACACGTTGGAGTATCAAATCCCGGCCGAAAATGTTTTTCGATATTTGTGCCTTTTATGATTTTGATAATTTCATTAATTTATATTAATCCTTCCTACTGGATCCTAGTAGCTTTGAGCCGTATATTTCATAATTTGAATTTTACCCAACCTCTTCCAATACTTATCAATATTTCATTCGAAGCAAGTTTTAGAAATAGATAATAGTTTTATGAGGCTAAATATATCGAATAAGGAACATGGTTAATCAATTCAAAGACAGTATAATCAAGATCTTGTGAGTAGTAACATTGTACATTGTACTGCAAGAAAATTACTTTGGACATTTTTTCTCAATTTTTTCTCGAATCCTAATCAATAAAGTAGAATAATAAACCCCCATCACAATTTTGCTTTGTTCTAAGTAGTCCCAAAAATCATGGGAAGATCTTCTTGCGATTTCTCCAGTATTTTTATTCCCTGAATTGTTTTGTTTTGGTTCTGAATAGTAATGATGAATCTATGTTTCATCCGTAGTTACAATGAGACCCAAGAAATTCAAAGAATCCTAATCAAAATTGCGGCAAATGATTTGGAAGTTATCATTCGGGGTCGTTTTTAATAAGCATGCAGATAGTTAAAGATCCATTTGGAAGATAATTTTTCTCATATCCAAATCATGATGTGCGATATAAAAGACAGGTTAGTAGAAAGTATTTAAGGTCTCAGCTATACGGTTTAGCCCAATTCGACGATTTTCCAGAAATAATGTCATACATGGCATTAAAATTTTCAAAAATGGACACAGAAACGGATCCCTCAACAATACATTCATCTTTAATGTCCGTTATTCGTCTCGTAAATTCGGCAACTCAATTTTGATAATGGCGTATGAAGAGCAACGTACCCACCATATCCGCATACATTTCCTGGTCGGAAAATTCTTTGAAAAACTGATACATATTCCGTGATCGACACTCAATTTTATCAAATTCAAACTTTTATCTGGCATGTTTTCTTTAATAATTCACAATGTGAAATCGGTTAAACTTTTTATCGGAAAAATTGGAAGAGCGATTTGTTAAACAATGTGCCCATTACCGTGGTAACCGTTTTCAGTTTTATAGGAAGGTTACAATGCCAACTATTTATCAATGTGCCCTCGTATCTAGTTTAAATTACGTAACCTACGCATAACAATTTTACTTTAACGATGTTAAATTTGGTTTAGAATTTTTATTTATTATTATTAATGCTTTTCCAATTTGAGAATATAAAAAATGTAATTTTTCAACGAGCACTATGAAAAATGAATAATTTGGCATAGGTCACTATCGTTGAAAGTTACATATCGCGCATAACAACGAAGATGTTGTTATGTTATGCATCACGTGATGGTGTGAAATATATTTCACGTGCTTACGTAGTAGGTTGCTACAGTAATATAATAAAATCGGCGATGGTTATTTACATAGATGTTCGCAAGTTTAATCGACACAATTTAGAAATTGCCACGAAATCTCTTTCAAATATTGGAAAAATATAGTGCATAATACGCGCAGAACGGATTTTTCACACTCTTGTGAAATATCCAGTTTTCAGCAGTAGTTAATAATTTAATATTTTTATTTATTGAAATGATGCTAGTTTTTAAATTATTCAATGACACCTCACAAGAGTATGTGAAAAGTGTAAAAGATATTAAAACATAACGCGTAATAGGTAATAAATTTGAAGTTGATGATCAAAATTATACTTAAGGAAGATTTAATTATTGTAACACTCTTAGTATTCGATCTAATTTAAGTAATAATAATAAAGAAAATCTAATGGTTTATGGTTTAAAAACAATAAAATTAAACGAACTTACCTGACGGAAGGTGTAATAATGACTGACCTAAAACTAGTCGTGTTTGTGTGGTAGTGGTAATAAATATGCAACATCTACCCTATTATATAAACCAATGGTTCTCAATTATTCCTTGAACGCATTTCGTTGTCATATCAGATACTTCCTGCTCTGTTTGAATTTTAAATGTTTCATAGCCATTTTGCACAAATATGATGTCGCAAAGTGTAATAAGATGCTTGGAACTTTGTCTGAAGTTGCAGATTAATAATTTTTTAATATTTTTACTTTCTCACCTATATGAAATATAGAATAGAGAAAGTATTGTTTTCGTCCAAAATTTTCGATGTCAAAATTTTAGTGGAAATACACGT
>JAHWXV010563527.1:0-10397 GCA_024586415.1 Phrixothrix hirtus | reverse complement strand
GTTCATTGACAAATGTTGAATGGCTTTTCGGATGCAATAACCAACTGGTTTAAAATTGTTTTTCTTTGTAGTTAGTAAATTTATGTAATTATATAAAATTAGCATTTTAATTGTAGAATGATATTTATGTATTCTTAATAAATACATTTTTGTAGAAGACTCTTTGTTAATTATTGGTACAATAACTTGTCGCAGTGGAAGGACTCACAAAATAAATTAAAATTAAAGAATTTGCATTTTCTACACGCAGGTAGACGAACCTTTACAGTAATAAATTGTAAAGAAAATAAGGGTAATTTAAATCCTTAGGTCTGTGTTAAATAACCACAGCCCTCAAATTTGTTTGCTTTGCAGTACAATAAACCAGTTACGAAATAAGAGAAACATAATTAGAGCACTTAGCTCTTGCTGCCAAATTAGACCGCGAAGGAAACAGTCTGGTTGCACTTTACCGTTTATTGTTTTGGCGCCGATTTAAGAAATATTTTAGATAAAGTAGGCGACTAGTAATGTCCTTGTCATCGCCTTCAAATTGCCAGATAACGAGCTAGGGTTCTGACGTAGCTTACGTTATCGTAGCCATATGAAATTTTAATGCAATATATAAGTACGGTAGATTTTGAAAAAATAAGTAAAAATTTCAAACTTCCCATTAAATTGTCCGATTTCACATGATCAAGATAATTCTGATACCTTCTTCTAGCAGCTTATGTATTTTGATAGCAGTGGTCATAAACTAACAACATGTCAACAAATTCATCATACGAGGGAACCACAAAAAGTACACAAATAAATTAAAAACAAAACACTAAAATGAAGTTTAATAATAAGTTGTGAAGTACATACTTGTACGAAGGTAAAATAGTTTGCACACACTGTATATGTAGGAACACCAAACCAAGCTTCAGATATCTGATACTTATTACCAGTTGCATATATTTACATTTTTGTTTACGTCGAGGTAATTATCCAAGCGTGTATTAATTGTTTTGCGTTTTTGTTGAGAATTTGTAAAAAACACGAAAATGTATTTAGTATTCTTTTATCGGGCTGCCATCTCTTAATTTTTATTTAGAGCGGTAAACAAAGGCCCAGGAAAGATATTTAGAATATGATTTTTGACAAATAGTTTTTAATATTGTAATTTGATCTCATAGTGCCGACTGTCGAAACAATTTAATGAAAGACTGATCAATTATTTATTCAGATGACTCGATTAGGTCACTAATCTGTTACAAATACAGATTACGTTACTATTTGATTACAGAATGTTTCTTGTCTGATGAACCGAAAACTTGCCAATCTAAAAAACTTGTTGGAAATTGTGTAATAAAGGACGTATTCAATCTGTATTTTAATTTATTTACGTGCAAGGCATTTGAAAAAATCATTTCCGTGATCGTCATTGTGCACTGAAACGTGTCATGGTTTATATGAAATGATCATTTCCTACGTCATAATTATGTATTTCACATTCACGGCATCGATCAAAGGATAATTAATCCACCGCACTGTTCTGTAGTGGATAGACATGCTAATTTAGAGACCTATCGGATAACGTGCTCTGAACATTACGATTGATTGCGAATATAAGCCCTAATTGCTAATTAGACCGACATGTGTACTGCAACCACTGTGTCCGCTTGCATCCGTAATCAGAAACCTTCTATAAAGTCGTTATTTGGATTAGGATAAGATGCTTCTCGAATGTATTATTTCTCTGGGTTTGAACATATTTACAAGGTCAAATTTTCGTCCTTAGGAGTTGGACAGAACTTATTCGAAATTAATTGGTTTAAATCGTCTTCTACGTTATTTATTATTTTCATTTTTAGGGTAATATTTTATGCTGACAGTTCTGTAATTAAAATTTCTCGAACCATAACCAATCGCGGATATCTTGTGAAAGTTTGTTTTCCAAGCCACTAGGATCGAACAGTGAAAGTATCTTGTTTTTCTTGCTAACAACGAAAGTAAGAAGTTTCCGGGCTTTCTCTGGTTTTTACCGACACATACAGGGCGGACTTAATTAAAAATATTTCGTTAAGCCGTCTAAACATACGTAAACACACGTGCTGGAAGAAACTGAGCGCAAGGCTAACAACATTAAATTATAACTGTTGTTAGATTATGCTTACAAAGCTTTGGTAAACAAAGAGCATTTAAATTAGTTCGCTAACGGTGCATTCCTTATTTAGTTCTTCAGAAGACTGCTTAAGGTGTGTTAAAAATTCGACTTCTTCCTTGTGGGAATACGTTAATAGAAGAATTATTACGACACAACAAATTCTACCACCTCATGAATAAATCTAATGACGGTGGGTTTAGCCCGACTCAAAATCCTATAATTATCTTTTTAATATAAAAGAACCAACTACTTAGGTTGTAAAGTCAGACTGCATTCGTAGAACAACTCTTCTTGGATAGTCCTTTTTTAAAATTGAATTTCCTGCACCTTGCAGTTCCGAGAATGGGTGCATAAAAATATTGGTCAAGGTTGACCACATCCTAAAATATACAAAAAATATATCCTTCCATCAACTTTGACTTTGAGGAATTTCCTGTCATTATAAAGTTTACGTTGAGTTAATCATTGTTTATTTTTGCGTTTTTTATACATGTCCTTCAGGGACTTGTCATTATAATACGAATGATTTTTATTTTCTTTTTAAAGACAAATGTTCTTGGAAGAAATTTCCGGGACTGAAAAGCTGTAGGGGATGTGCAAACAAAACTCGGGTTATGTTATTGATTTCTAGACAAACGATTGAAATGTCATGTTTAGACAATGATAAATTACCAAGAGTGAATTTGTAAATATGAATTAATTAACTGTGTAAAATGTTTGTTTACTTACGGGTGCAGTGGTCGGTGTTTGCCCGGCGTCGTGCGGGTCGGCCGCCGTACCCCCGCGGTAGTGGCTCAGCACGCACGTGACGAGTCCCAGCGCCACCGTCAACACCACCGCAGACACTACTAGCACCAGGATGGCGAACTCGCTGCTAACTGAAATTAAAAGAAACTCTAAGTTCTGAGGGAAATTGTGTTGATATACAGTATGTAAAGCGTCGACTGGTATATAGACTTCTGCATTAGTGAGAAAGAATTAGAAAATAAATTTGCTGCAGTTAAAAAGTGATGCAACACTTCAAGTTGTAAAGAAAATATGCATATTAATTGTTATACAATTATTAACAATCTTCTTTAGTACCTATAATTAGAAATACTGTAAATTATCAGATCTTTATACAAGTAGCAACGTAAGAGATTATAGATTATAAAGATGTCCCTTATGTATTCGTTCATAAGGCAATCTTGAGAGTCTCATGCTACGAACCGACTAGATACGATCCTAAGTCAACCGACCCACACTTAGAAGAAAGGTGATCACAGGCGTCCGCCCCTTAACATATTGTTTTTATCCTATACTTACGTACGTAACCCAATAGTCATACAGATACGTATTGATAAACATGAACCAAACGTTGCCTTACGGGGACATTTTTGTATATTTATAGTTCGTCAAACTATCATCGGTACTTTCGCTTTTAAATTTTTATAATTAATTTTATTTTATTTCAACAAAAATGAGGAATATCAATTTTTGTAATGGTCGCTTTTTAATATTAGAACATACTGTTAGACCCTCGTAATTAACAATAAAAAATTACTGTTCTCACATTAGACAATTGATATAAGTTAACACCTACATCAAATTTCTAAAATTATTGTAAATAGACATAACCTAACAGTATTTCTAAGTTTAAAACGAAGTTTCTCAAATTTAACAAAATTTAAATTGTGCACTGCTTGGATATAAAATCCCTAGTGTAAAAATAAACTAAAAATCCAAGAGACACAAAACTAATCGTACGAAATAAAAACTTCTACAAGAAAAGGTCTTCGGTTGTAGTAAAATATAAAAAGCTCAAAGAAGCCTCCGAAAAGCAATAAAATTCAGGGATGGTTGCGAAATAGAACGCCGATATGTAACGGTTTTCCATCACGAACGCGTAATCAACAGTTTTAAATTTAAGACCTTTGATTGGTCAACTCAACAGCGGAAAGGAAATGACAAAATGTTATAAAACCAGACCAACACACGAAAATCTTATCTTATTTCGTCGAACATGATGATGCATTAATCAATCGTGACGGCTCCGTGAATTCCTCAAAACACTTTGCTCGCTAAAGTGTTACTCAAGTAGTGAAATAAATTACCTCTAATCAATAGCCCGCAGTAAAAATAAAGTTTACGAAAGCTAATGTCAAAGAAAATTATAAAATTCAAGTTTATAAAAGGAAAGTTTTTAAACGAGATTTGTGTGAAACGCACAACAATTAAGGAAGTCAAAGCTTGAACATTCCTGCCCAGTTTAACAGTTGGCTTGGAAACATCCTAAATCCTAACTGTATTAAAGGGAAATAACCAGAAGGAAGATATATTATCAACAACCAAAGTTACAACTTAAGTGAATGTTTTAAAACTATTATCTTTCCTTTAAAACGAAGCATAAACTAATATTACAAAATCGTTCATCGTAAAATTAATTGATTTAAATATAACCTAAACCTTTTTCGACCTATAGTTTAAATCGTTTAGTACACAGTCATTCAACTGCTGTTTACATTCGGCAGGCACAATGCTCTAAGGGATCTATCCGAACGAGTTTCTGTAGCAATTTTATTTTGATTGTAGATCTAAGAATTTGATTGCATAATTTTTATATTATTGTTTATTTAAAATTTGAATTTAAATAAATGTAAAGAACTCATGTGATTTGTTACTTAATGGTATATAAACGTTTGTCGTAAATAAAATTTGGCGTGACTCACAAATTTTAAAATAAATATTGAAAACTGAAGTATAAAAATTTACCTCCAGGCAAGACATAACGGAACAGTAAATTTATTGCCCAGATAAAAAGGGCTTACTTTAAATAATAAAGTCTGGAAATAGTTTGATTATGTCCACCAAAACCTTTTAAAATTACGTGAAATACAGCACATATTACAGTAATTTAATAAATTGCTCAACACTGCCGAATTGGTAGCCAACAACACCATGTCACATAACAGAATATGGAGGATTGCCCAAAGATTTAAGCATTAAGACAATTGCTTAAACAAATGATTTCGAATTATATGCTTTTCTTGCCACAGTTAGTAACATTATTTAAAAATTCGGTTTTAGATGTTATAAAATGTTCTGCAGGGTGTTTAGGAAATATATATTTACAGTTAAAGTTTTGCGAACGTGCATGTTAATCTGGAGAGCCGTAGTCGTTCATTAAACTATTTAACTATTGTAATCGCTGTTCTGTTTATGGTATTACATTACAACTGTTAAATGACGCATACCTACCGATTACTGCGAGAACACATTACAAGTGTATGTAAGTAAAGAATTTTAACCAATATTTTAAGTTTTAACTGTCTTTAAAGCGTTTACACAATTATTAATCCTGTAATAGAAAATACAATTTAAAATTTTCTTGTTCAAAGAAACTTTAAAAAATGTTCTAATAAGAACAACTCCTTTTTATCAGGTTTCGAACAATACGGACAGTTTCACTGGTATTCTACAGTTCGGCTGGATACTTAAAATAATTATCGTGTAATTAAAACAGATTTACCTAAAATAAAATTTAACTATAAATTCTTATTTTTATAATTAATTAATCAATATTAAATTTATAGGAAGAGAAATACATTTAAGTGCATCAGGTACAGCAATAACGACTGTTTCATTTTTTACAGCAAAACTTAGTGACTGAACCAAATAAAGTATTATCGGGATATTCGGAAACTTGTTAAAACTTACTTTTTATTTTAATTTTTCGAAGTAACCCCCCCCCCCTAGCTCTTCTATACATTTGTTCATGCGGATAAATCACTTAGGAAAAATCCCAGACCACTATTCTTCTTGTTTCTGCATTATCTCATCCTCATAAGCTGAAATTGCTTCTTTATCTGAGGAAAACCCACGTCCACGCAATTGTTTCTTAATATACGAAAATAGGAAAAAATCGCAGGAGGCAGGTCTGGTGAATACGGGGGATATGGCAAAATTTTACTTTTGAGGCGGCGAAAAACTCGGTTGTTTTAGCCGCGGTGTGGGATGACGTGTTATCGTAATGCCATAACAATCCACGCAATCCAGTGTTTGGTTGCTTGACAAGATCAAGGTAGTCTCTATTTCACTAAATTTTTACAACAGTGATGTTTTCTGCAATAACTGCAGTTTGCGGTCTGCCCGTGTGTGTAATAGGTAACCCCACTTTTTCATGACTGCCGTCTTATTTTGAATTCAGCATACCTACTGAATATTGTGTTAAGTGAAAGCGAAGAGTCTCCAAATGTCGCCTCTAAACTTATTAGGCATTCCTCCTGTTTGAAACCTTTTTATAATTGCAGTAAATTTTCGCTCTAAAATCGCATCCATCGAGTGCTATCGCGTTAATCAAAATTTACCAACCCAGTGACAGTAATTCAGTGATTGCACAGGACTGACTTGATTGTCTATTAGGTTTACCCTTTTAAATGGTGGGGGTTACAGCGCGATACGCCCACTAGAATACGAGAATCCCGATTAATACAGCATGGTCCTGGTATATACTAAATACAAGCTAAGGTTGAAATCATGCGTAATTGATCTTTGAATAAATTTCAGTTCTATCCATTTCTTTCTTGCACATAGTGTTCATGGTAATAGAGTGCGTACAATTACTTTGAAATTTATAAGACACATCGGACAAGTTATACGTTTTCAACTGTATAATTGTATCTACGAAATTACAAGTTCGTATTTATGATCAATATTTACGCAAAATTTTGCAATGCGTTTTTTCGAATTATATTAAAAAAATTACGAGTTTTGTACTCTAAGGTTCTCGTGTGTTTAAATAAGGCTTCTTATTTCCTCAACACCCTGTGTAGCAAGAAAAAACACGCAAAGAAAAGAATACAAAACGGATAATTGAAACGAGTGCACTATCGCTTCCAAAACTTCCTCCAATCGAACGAACATAAATCACTGTTATCAAATCATTTTCCACTGCCTATCAAATTTGAAAATGGTTACCTTACGCTTTTCACTATATGATTGGATACATTTAAATACACTCCATGAGGTGTTAAGTGCGCTAAAAAAGACTTGAATACAGGGCAACTTTAAATGAATGGTAGAAAAAGAATACATTGCTGTAGTTGTTGTAATGAATTAATTCCAGAAATACAGATGTAACATGATAAGGTAATCCATCAAGTTTAGCTTGGCATTCACAAAAATTCAATGTGTGCGCTCCCCATGACACGATAATTTAGTTCTTGACACACCCAAGTCAGCTTACCTTGATCAGCTAAGCCGACTGCGCCTGTTATTCGTTGCCTTAAGTGATGTAAATCTGGTCCTTCACATAATCACACAATGCGTTAGGTCGGTTCACCTCAGACGCCAAAGCTTAAATGGCACATTATTCGGTCCAGCACGATCAATCCAACGATATGGAAGTTGCTCGTTGAAGTGTTCTCGTACTCATGCATTCCAATATGGCGGGGCACCGTGTTGCTGCACAATGAAATTTGGTACCTCTTCACTCAACTGGGACAACAACTATTCCGACAGCATGTCCAGGTAAATGTGATCAGTAACAGTGGTTTCCGCAAAAAGAAGGGTCCTGACATCCTGGTTTTGACACAAAAAACGTCTACCTTCAGAGGATCCCGTTAGTGTACCACCATGGCGCGCTGGTTCTCCATACTCCAAATTCTCAAATTGACGTTAGCATAAAGGTGAAATGTACATTCGTCAGTGAACACTAGTCTGTCTTCAAAAACATCCTCCTCCTATCGTTATTAGAAATCCTCATAGAATTGTCTCCGATTTGATTGGTCGTTAGGTTTTAACCCCTGCACCATTTAAAATATGTACGATTTAAACTTCAAACGCTTTCGTAAAACGTGCCACAATGGTTTTTGCGGTACATTAAATTCTCTGTAGATCCGATACGTTGACTTCCGCAGGCTTCGTTGGAAACACGCACGAATGTTTTCCACCACTGCGTCCACCACTGGTCGCCCTGTACTTGTTTGTTTTCATAAGCTGCTCGTCTTGTTAAATTGTTTCACCTACCTTGCGCAAATTTGATTTGGAAGTGTCTTTGAACAGCAATTGCTGATGAAGTTCCTACAAATTATAACACACAATAAAGTGCTTTTCTAGTGTGAATTTCGGAAACTTTCAAACTTTTGATTGCTGCCAAACTAAACTTATCATGTTATATCTGTGGAATAAATTAATTACAACAGTCACAGCAATGTATTCTCTTAGTACCATTCAAATAAAATTGCCCAGTACAATATTTTTTCTATACTTGTTATCAATTATTAAAAGGAATCGTAATAAAGTTAAGAAAAATTAAATTTAAAACAGGAAGTAGTGGCCTTTGATAAGATTTCCATCGTTATTAATGAAAATTGCTTTTAAAAAATCAAACCTGTTCATCTATTTCCATTTTTACCTAGGAGCTAAATACTTACTTCCTAGGAAAAACGTGTGAAGATTTTGCAACAAAGTATTTCGTAGAGTGTAGAAAACATATTTTAAAGTAGTACTGCTAAACCTATGTTCTCACGTATATAACAAGAAATCTGTTGTTGGACATACTCTCTCTACGATTTATCGATTAACTATCCACGGATATTCTTAAATCCACCATATTGAAAAATTATGTCACTACATACACTCTCATATGTTCTTCCAGAAAGTCTAATCAAAAATATGTTTCTTGAAAAGTTTTACCGATTACCACTAAAAACTTATCAGCTTAATAAAATCTCTCATGATTTGTGCCTTTAAAATTTGAGAGCAAGCCGCAAAGCCGTTTTTGATTTATCACTGACAAAACGATTTCAGCAATTATTTTTTAAATTCACCATATTGGAAAAATAGATCCATAAGAAAAATATGTTACTTTATGCACTGAAATACATTTTATCGTAGAAAATTTTGTACCACATAAAGGAAAGCAAAAGATCATAGATTTGATAAGGCTTCACCACAGTTAACTTGTGAATGAAAAACCAGTTGTCTACGATCTTTAACGTTTTACATAATTAAATTAGTCAATAACGAAAATTAATAGGTTCGTTGGAAATTTGATGCAAGAACGATGTTAATATTCAAGAAATGTAGTAAATAGAGAATAACGAACAGTAATTTATATATACAGTTAGAAATGTGGTAATTACTATCCGCAAGTACGCCAAACATAAATTGTAAAAAATCACTGACCTGTGTTAGCTATATTAATACAAAATATTAAATATTTAGGAATGAAGCAAGGGCATTAGTTAAGGTAATTGGATAAGTATGAGTAAAAAACCAAGATATCTAATAGCGTTTCCGATTTGCTGCATTATATCAGCGTAGTGCAAATCAGCCGTTTTCTTTTTACAAAAAAATTTACAACATTTTGCAGTTTTCCTAGTTTTCATACTATTTTCTATAAATAGAAAGCAGCTAATGTGCACCACACCCGTGCAGTGCATATGAATTGGAAATGCTATAAATAAGAATTCCCTGATTAAGCAGGTATTTTATTGAGTACCAGTACTAAAGAAATATTTATAAAAACTGGATTAAATATTGAATGTGACAAAACAAATCTTTCGAAATACTCGAGATTTCGCAAATTCTTATTAATTACTACACTCAGAAAAATAATTTCCAAGACTGCCTTTGAAGGCTTTACAAATTAAGTACAGTTTTTTTTTAAATATTAAATAAGTGGTATATCATAAAGCATACGTTAGCCACGAACAAAAATAAGCATTAACTGTTATTATAGTTATTTAATATTAAATAGACTACAAAAAAAATAATGCTTATGGAGCATAACTAAATAACTTCACATATAAAACATATTAGGCACTAAATACTGAATTTGTTTACTCTTATTCGCAGGTATTGTAGTCAACTTTATGATACAAAAAGTTTGTAATAATAAAAACAGCGTAATTTTTGAAATAATTGTGGCCGAGTTAATTATTAGCAGTCAAACGTTGATATCACACGCTAATTTTCATAAATAGGCCAAAAAGCTATGGCTTTTTTAATGTACAAAAACAGTAAGAACGTCATGGGAAAATAATTAATTTTATGTTACCGTCATTAATGCCGAAGTGTATTGCAGAATTAATTCGCCAACATTCGTGAATCAAAATGGCGGAATTAAAAAGAAACGGTTTCTTTCGGTATACTCTCTGCTAGCAGAAAATTAAAATTTATTCACAAATTGTGCATATTAGGAAACTATATTTGGTTAACATTATTCAAAAATTTAATGCATTTCAATGGTCACACCATTTGTGTTCGATCCAAGCCCATCCAATCG
>JAHWXV010563465.1:0-11726 GCA_024586415.1 Phrixothrix hirtus | reverse complement strand
ATTATTTATAGATTTAAATAAAAAGTAATTAAGTATGTAAATAATGTACACAAATCATTAAAATATTAATTTATTTTTATTTTGAGGATGATAATTGGAAGGGTCGCCCATCCAAGTTACTCGCCAGACAAAACCCTGCTTAACTCTAGAGATTTTTCTCAATAACTCACTCAACAAATTTTTTCAGAGAAACCTAATTATTTCATGTAATATAGCATTATAGACGCAAGAAACGTGAGGAGTTTAAAAAGAATCATTACAGCCGTTTTCGAAAAAATTGCAAAAAACCTAAAAATCACAAGAATAAAGTGGACTTCCGGTTATTCGATTTTAACAAAATTTTTACACGGAAGTGCTAAGGTGGTGATAAATTTATATATAAAATTTCACTTTTCTAGGACGTTTAGTTTTCTAGATATATTGACTACATAAGTACACGCACACACACGTACATACACACAGACTAATTTCTATTTCCGCTAAAAACTGGACATCGAAAATTTTGACTGAAAACATGACAATAACTCTTAATTTATCTAACAACTATCATAGATTAGAGAAACAAGAGTGAAAACTAATTGAAATTTGAAAAAACGTTGAACTTAAATTATCACAGAAATGTAAAAAAATATTAAACAACAGACTTATTTTTTTATGTTGTAATAAGCTGTTAAGTAACAGATATGTCATTTCTTAATTTGTCCAGTACTAAGTTAGGCAAAAAGAAAATGAGTTAATGAACAAATTAATATTTAACCATTGTAAATTCAAACTAAAGGAAGTACCAAAACAGATGGTTATTATAAGATTAGATAAGTTGGCGTGTTAAACTAGTTCAAACTTTTTAGGCTTGCTTTTTACTTTCTCTTGCCTTATGAGATAAAGTATAGTCATATTTTCAGTCAAAATTTTCGATGTCCAGTTTTTAGCGAAAATGCACGTTTTCAGGTCCTGTGAGTTCGAAAATCATGTTTTTAAAAATTGGTGTGCGTGTGCGTGTGCATGTGCGTGTGCGTGTGCGTGTACGTGCGCGCGTGTGCGTGTGTGCATGTGCGCGTGCGTGCTTGTGGACGTGGGTGTGTGTGCGTGTGCGTTGGTGCGCGCGTGCGTTCGCGCGCTTGCGTGCGTGCGCGCGCGTTTGTGCGTTTGAACAAAATATCTCGAAAACGAAAAGTCGTAGATAAACGAAATTTTATATTTGAGTTTGTATTCATCCTCGCACGCGACTGCAACAATTTAACTAAAATCTAATAACCGGAAGTGTCATTTTAGTCTTGTCAATTTTTGGTTTTTCGTGATTTTCTCGAAATCGACTGTAATAGTTTTTTTTAAAATTTATTACATTTCTTAGAGATTTAATGCCCTTTAATGTAATTGAAACAATTTCTCAAAAAATTTCCGTAAAACGAGTAACCGGAAGTTGTCTTACCATTAACTTTGACTAAAATAACTATGAAACTGATAGTCCTAAATAAATGAAAATTTCTATATAAGATCCTAACTACCTTTATATGCTAGATCAAGAATTTTGTTTGAATCGAATAACCGAAAGTGTTATTTTTAGATATTTTTCGAATTGTCCGTCTTTCGCGATTTTTTCAATATCGGCTATAACGATTTTTTAAAACTAAATGCATTTCTTACCCATTTAAAGTCCTTTCCATAAATTAAGTAACCGGATGTACCTTCACTGTTAACTCAAAATAAAATAACTATGAAACTAAAAGGTCTAGATAAATGAAAATTTATATTTGAGGCCGTAACTACATTGATATGCCAAATCAAGAATTTGGTTAAAATCGAATAACCGGAAGTTTCACTTTATTTCTGTCATTTTTAGATATTTTCCTAATTTTCGTTCTTCGCGATTTTCTTGAAATCGGCTGTAACGATTTTTTTAAAACTAGGTGAATTTCTTGGTTACTTCATTCCGTTTTACACGAATCAAGCTGTATCTCTAATAAATTTTCGAAAATCGTGTACCCAGAAGTTCTTAGTGTATTAATTGCGAACAACATATTGCAAAAACTAAATATGATATATGAATGAAATTGTATATTTAAGTTTTTTTATCTTCTATACATGAAACGTCAAGAATTTAGGTAAAATCGAATGACCGAAGGTACAACTTTATTCTTGCGATTTTTAAGTTTTTTTGCAAATTTCTCGAAAACAGCTATAACTTTTATTTTTAAATGAGTTACGGTTATTATGTATTTAATGCCCCTTTACGTTAACTTAACCGTTTTTATGAAAAAATGCCTTGAACCAAGTTATCAAAGAAAATTTCTTGAGTTAAGCAGCCTTTCGCCCGTCCAGTAACTTGGATGGGTGACCGTTACAATTATCGATTTCAAAATAAACGTAGATACTAATTTAATCATTTGTGGACACTATTGGCCTATTTATGTGCGTAAGAGAAAGTCGTGTGTTGTCTCACACCAGATTGTTAGTAATGTAATTGAAACAAACTACTTTAATTTTAATTACCGATTTTGGATAAAAATATCTTTATTTGAATTTCCGCAATACAGTATGAGCAATGCTAAAGCTAGAAGTATAAAGCAAAAGCTAAATTGTTTTAACTATCTTACTAGTTTTTAAGCTTCTTATCTATACCTAATACTCTGCATATCTAAGCTTCTTGTTTATGTCCTTATCTGTAGCTGACCTCATAACTCCTCCATAGCAAGTCGAGAACTTAAGGCGAATTTTTCAACTGAAGTTCTTCTACCGGCATATCAGCAGTAGTTTTGGATGTCCTAGACTTTGCTAATTTACACCATTTAGGAATTAAATCAAATTTATATAAAATAAAAATCATAAACTTGAACTAAAATTTGTTACATGTAATTGATCGTTTTGATTATTATTATTGTACTGTAACGGTAATTTCTGTATATCACTCTTTATTTTCTGAATATCATTTAATTCAATTTTATCAAGTTTTAAAACAGGGAATTGTTTCTGTTGCCTATTTTTATCAATTATTTCAAAATTAAGTTGAGGTAATTGTAATATTTCATTATTTGAGTTTGAACTTTCTAAAGTTTCTAGTACAGTATTATTAATTTTAACTTTGCATTTTGTTGGAACCTTTATTAAATATGTTCCATTAAGTGGATACTTGTCACTACCGCACGTCACGTTACTAATTATATCTAAAGGCGTTATAAATAGCCACGAGTCCGAAGATAGTTTTTGCAATTTGAAGCTTTGTAATTTACGATAACTAAGTTCACACGATAAGTGTTTTAAATACAACAATAACTGCACTTCACACAAATTGTTATTATAATTAACTGTTCCTGATAATTTACACAAATAGTCACTTGGGTGGATTTTTATGCACTTTTTGGATGTCGAAATGTGTACATGCTCATTTAGGAGTAGGTAATGATTGTGGGGGAGTATAATTTGGAAAATTTCATTATTTCGCATAGGTAAGAGATATAGTTTGTAATTGTAGACGTTATAAGTGGTATTTCCAAAATAAATACAAATATTTTGTCGATTTGGTATGCTTTTACGGATATGATTTTTTTGTAAGCATGTATGTTTTCCATTGTAATTGGATATGGAAATTGGTTGTTATTTAATTTATCTTGAACGTTCTCGAGTTCGATCTTGAGATCCTCTGGTTCGATTATAGACGGATGTAACGTAAATAATTTAGCAAATGCGACGACTTCTTCTAATATATTTGCAATATGTAGTAATAAAAACAGTAATGAAGATATTTGGTTAAAAATTGTGTGAATATTTACTAAAACGTAAAGCTCTATTTGATTCAATGACGTTTTTCTACGCCTGTTTCGATTTGAAGAATTCTTGATTTTAAAATTAATTCGTTTGTTGCTAGTTGACTCATAGTTTTATTAAATTTGTCGATATCCTGATTCCTTGCTGGGTTTCTAAATTGCTTTGTAAGGATTTAACTGCTGTTTCGTATTTCTTTCCATCTTCGGCGTCCAAATTTCCCGATATAAATTTTATAACGATTCCCAAACCGTCGATAATTCTCTTTTGATTTTAGTTGGAAATAGTTGATTTAATTTGCGATTTACTTCTTGTAATAAGGATTGTGTTAGCATTCCGTAGTTGCGAAATTCTCTCTTATAAAGTTCCTCAACTTTGGTTTGATTAAACGTTTGACTTAATTCTTTGGTATTTTCCAAAAGTAGTTTGTATTCATTGATTGATTGTGAGCAGTCTATACTTTTCAATAATGTCCATTTGCTATTTGGAATTTTTACTTGATCTAATTTTTGTGGGTGAAGTCCGGGATTATTTTTGATTTCGAAGATAATTAATTTGTTTGTTCCTGCGAAGGGGATGGCCGCGAATAATCTGTAACGACAGATCTACTTAGTTCGTTGACATGTTTTGTTTTAATTCTGTATTTCTTGTCTTTTAACTGTCTTTTATCTGATATTGCTAGAATTGTGAAGGGTCCGTCGTATTGGTTAGCACTTTTGAATCTGGGTTTAATTTTATATATACTTCGTTTCCAATTTGATAATTAAAGGGGCTTAAATTTTTATTTCGTTGGTTTATAACATTTTATTTCGTTTTATGATCTTTTATGTAGTCATCCTAGTAACTTTTGTTGTAGAAAATATCGCAAGGGTCTTTAGTTTGCGTATGAACAGAAGTCAGTTCGAGTGTTGTATAATTTGTTGCCGAATGTATCATGTTGTTATATGCAATGATGGCATATAACATTAAAGTTCTGGGAGAGTCTTTTATTCCTTTTTCTTTTAGGATTCTGTAATGTTCAATAAGCTACGAATGCACTCGCTCTAGAGTTCTATTCGAATTTGGCTGCCCAGGTGTTGTAAAACGAATTTTGATCTTATGTAGGTCAAAAAGTCTTTTAATTATGCTGTTCCGAAATTCCGGTCCACTATCTGAAGTAATATGTACCAGTGTTCCGTGATGTTACATGAACTGTATTAGTTTTTCAATTATTACTATACTAGATTTAGATTCCGGTGTGTAGGCTTGGCACTACTTAGAAAATGCGTCGATCATTGTTAAAAATAGAGTTTTATCGATTTTAAATGCGTCAATAAATAAATGTTTGAAGGGTTTACTCGCTGTTTTTGTGAGGTTTAGAGGTGCTATGGTGGTATATCTTTCATATTTGGTTGTTTATGTACGATCTTATCACGTCGTCCATATTTTTCCAATAATATTTCCTTTTTATAGCTGCACTTGTTGCAAGGATTCCTCTGTGATTACTTTTTCCTTCATGGTGATTTTTAATAATTTCATCTTGATCTGCTTTGTTTTCAATTTGTAATACTCTGTTGATACTTCTAAAGAATTTTGGGGATTGGGTAATAAGAGTTTTTGTAACTACGTTACAGAAACTTTTATAAATGTTTTCATCAGGAGTGTAGAAAAAATATTTTTTTGGGTTCACAGTATTCTAAAATTATATTTTCAATGTCTTCATTGGTGTCAGTTTTGCTAATTTGGGCATTGATAATTATTTTATTTTCGATTTTTTTATGGTTATATTTACAGGTCTATTATAAACAGTTGTTATAACTATTTAGCGTTCTTTGGTGTCCACGGTATCGGTGCATATTGGAATGCCTGCAATAGATTCTTCGCGTGAATGTATAGTATAGAGTTCCTCTAAATTAATTGTTTCAAAAGGTATCAGGTCGTCTAGGCATAAAGGTGGTTCTAATATCGGTTCATTACTGTCGAAATTTGGCTCAGGTGTTCTGAGCTGTTGTTCTTCTTCTTCGATTTGGAGATCCGTTTCGACTTGTATTGATGATGTGTCTAATAGATTAGTTTCAATTGAATTGATTTTTACTCTTGATAAATCGTTGACATTCGTATTTTACCTTTTTTGTAAGTTACTTCATAGTCATAACCTTCCAATTATAATCTCCATCTCGTAAGTTTTGAATTTTGTTCCTTTAATGATGCTACCCATTGGAGTGGTTTATAGTCAGTAACGATGGTGAATTTTCTTCCATAGAGGTAAGGCCTAAACTATTTCGTTGGCCATAAAATTGTCAAAAGTTCCTTTTCTATAGTCAAATACCTTTGTTCCGAATCATTTAGTGTTCGAGATTCGTAAGCTACTGGTAAATCATTATTTATTGTTCCTGCGATAAAATTGCTCCTATTACGAAATTTGAGGCATCGGTGGTTAAAATGAATGGTTTAGAAAAGTCTGGACATTGGAGAATCGGTCTATTGATGAGTATATGTTTTGATGTTTCGAATGAGTTGACAAAATCGGGTGTGTGAATGATTTTATGATTATTAATTAGGCATTTAGTTAATGGCTTCGTAAGTTCTGCAAAAATTTTTATGAATCTTCGGTTATAATCGAGGAGTCTAAGAAAACCTTTTATTTGGTTTTGTGTTTTTGGAAGGGGAAATTTTTTTATTGCTTTTATTTTGTCCTCCTTTCGCTATATTCCGTTGGGTGTTATGACGTGTCCTAAATATTGAACTTATTTTCTTAGGAATTCACTCTTATCTATTTGGATCTTGAAATTCGTTCTTCTTAGTCTTCCAAAAACTTCCTTTAGTCTCTCTACATGTTCCTGCAATGATGTTGAGAAAATAACAATGTCGTCCAAGTACACCAGGCATTTTTCGTTGTGTATCCCTTGTAAAATGTTGCTCATTACCCTCTGGAACGTGGAGGGGGCATACTTAAGCTTAAATAGCATGCGTTTGTACTCGTAATGACCTTTTTCTGTACTGAAGGCTGTTTTTTCTATATCCTCCTTGGCCATCTCTATCTGATGGAATTCGTTGGTAAGATTTAAAGTGGAGAAGTACTCGCATTTTCCAAGTTTGTCCAAAATGTCTGCGACGTTTGGCAGGGGATATTCATCATCGATTGTCTTTTCGTTCAACTTCCTATAATCCACTACTATACGCCATTTCTGTTGTTCGGAAGCACTATCCATATAGGAGAATTGCACGGAGAGACAGGGTGTTGTATAGTTTTGTCTTTTAACATGTTGTTTATTTATGTCTCGACCTCTGCTTTGTGTCCATGAGGGTACCTGTAGATTTTGGTGTAAATTGGAGTGTTATCCGTAGACTTGATGTTGTGCTTAATTTGGTTCGTAAAACTTAGCTTGATTTCGTCACAGTAAAATATACCCTTGTATTCTTCACATAGATTGGTTATTAGAGCTTTTACTTTTTCATTCGTATGGTTTAATTGAAGCTTTTGGAGGTTTCTCTTTAAGATTCGTTTTATTTTTTGATTATTGGTGGTGTCTTGTTCCGTTTGGATATGATATAGTTCAAGAATTTAATTATCAATTTCATAAATGCTTTGTGGTGTTTTAGACTAAATTGTAGTTGTTCATCGCTTTTATTTTAAGAGTAGCAATGGCTTTTCGTTTTTTCACATTTACATATGCCGCAGGCATTTCTATATGTTGTCTGAATTTTTTGTGATCCAATATTCCATTTTCAAGGTCTTTATTAACTAGTATTTGTACTACAGTTTTTGTTCTTGGTTGTAACGATATTGTATATAAAAATTCATTTTTGCTGTTTTCTTTTGTGACATTTAAGGGAATTGAAGTTAATGGCGTCTCTAATTTATTATTTTTTAAATCAACGGTTGCATTCAACTGTCGTAATAAATCTAAACCGATTAAACCGTCGTATTGGTTGTTAAATTGAAATAAGAATACTTTATGGTATCCTGGAGCCTTAAATTATGAGTTGTTTCCGCATGAGATGTTTGAATTTGAAATTGTTCTCATTTTATGTATTTAGAGTAAAACTCTCGAATTAAATTTGGATTTAAAAGCGTTCTGGTCGATTCGGTATCAATCATTAATTTGGCGTCAAGTTCGGGTATTAAAATATACGCTGTTTCTAGGCTCGATTAAATTCTGTTCTTCTGATATATATTAATGTATGGATCGGCAGTATGCTTTGAGGCCTGTATAGAAGTGCGGCGCTTTCACCGGCGTTCGGGGGCGTAGTTCGTGCCGAGCCGGGCGGGGAAGGGCGTTAGCGTGTACCTGCGACTAGAAATGCCACACAGTAGACGCTAAGCATCTCTCCCGAACAGGCGTCGTTTTCGCATATCACAACCCAGCCACACATTTGCGAACGACAGACTGTTTCATACGGTGAATGGTCTCGGTTCAACGTAGAAGCGCGTCCGCTATCGCTACAACATAACGCACAACGACGCTGAAGGGCGGTTGGCGTCGTTCACAACCACTTAGAGAGCGACTTGTTTGTAATCATTTAATCGGTAGTAGCGACGGGCGGTGTGTACAAAGGGCAGAGACGTAATCAACGCCTGCTTATTACTCGCGCTTACTGCGAATTCCTCATTCATGGGGAACGATTGCAAGAACCAATCCCTAGCGCGAAGGAGGTTCAGCAGGTTACCCGGACAGCTAGATCAGGGAGAACACGCTGATTCCTTCAGTGTAGCGCGTGTGCGGCCCAGAACATCTAAGGGCATCACAGACCTGTTATTGCTCAATTTCGTGTGGCTAGAAGCCGCCTGTCCCTCTAGGAAGAATTGTTTGTACGCCGACAGTAAAAACCACGCACGACGACGACGCGTGAACGCATCGTGCCGGTGGATCTTCGAGATGTTGGAAATACGCCTAGTTAGCTGGCTAGAGTCTCGGTAGTTATCGGAATTAACCAGACAAATCGCTCCACCAACTATTTAAATAAATTAAGTTACGCGGTCTTTGTTTATCGTAACTTGAATATCCTGATGGTGGCACAGGTTTTCTTCATAATTTAGATATTCTCGGGGTTCGGTTTCGTAGGGTACTTAGTATGATGTTTCGGGTCGTAATTTTGCTCATGGTCGTTCTTACAATAATATTGTTCAAATGTTTCTTCGTTTCCGTGTTCGTAATAAAATAGTTCTTCAGGTGTTAGATTTCCTTATTGGTTGTCACCGAGTTCTTGCACTAAAATTCCCAGAGGAAGTATCCATGGGTGTAGGTTTATAACTATATCTGGCAGACGTTGTACTCATAGGCGTTGGCTTTGGTTGGAATTTGTTTTGGGGTTTCCAAACGTTTGTCTTACTTTGACTTTGAGATTGTGGAAAATGAATAGATTTTTGTGTGGATTTCCTACTCTTGTGTTTTGAGACGTCGCTAAATTTTGTTGTGGTGGTCTTTAAATACCAAATTGTTGATTTCTTTGGAAATTTGGGTTCATTCTTGGTGGTGCTGGTGGCGCTCTTCGTGGTTGCTGCCAAGATTGATAATATTGTGGATGTGGTTGTCGATTTTTATTGTGATGTTGCGGTGTCTTTATAAATTTGTGTGTTATTCGACTTCCAATATAATGTGTTTTCTTCACTAATTACGTATTGTAACGCGATTTCAAATATTACTGGACCTCTTGCTCTTATTAATGATCCAATGGGTACTCTTAATCCACTAAGAAATGCTTTAAGTGTCGAGTTATCGTAAAGATTACATTTAATTTGTCTTGAGCTTACGTTAGAGTCAGTACATTTTAAATTCGAATATAGTAGGCCTTTTAAATTGTGACAACGATTATAAAATTCTTGAGGACTTTCGTTTTCTTGTTTGAATAGCATTAAATCACGCAATAAAGAATTTTCGTCCCTTTGGTCTGCAAATGTTATTGTTAGTTACCAGCGCGGCTTGTCCGGTTAACTTAGATCGTATTGATGATAAAATAAAATGATTTATAAAAGCATTGGTATTTGGCTGTACAAATTGTTATAAAATTAAATCACTTACGCGAATAAATTCGGGAATTGATCTTAAATATTCGACTTGGAAAGACACATTTAATTGTTTATTAATGTTTGGTTGGTACAATGATTGCAGATCATCGTTTAAATTAAACGTATGGGTTCAAGTAAATCGTTAATAGACATACAGTTTTTTAATGCGTTATTATACTCAGAATATGTTGAATAAAGGTTAAAGCTAGGAATATGAATTATAAATGATGAGCGTACTTACATTAAAAAATTTTCTGATTTCATTCCACTTTTTATTATTTTCTGGTTTGTTACTTATTCTAATTTCCAATCTAGACGATGTAGTACTGGCATTGGAATTTGTCTGTGATTCTTCGGATAAAGTGCTGAAACACAAGAAGTTTTTAGGGAAAGTTGCACTAAAAATGTTCTTTAGAATAATCCTACCGACTGCGCCACTTAAATTTTAATAATCGATTCTGGATAAAATATTCTTTATTTGAATTTCCGGAATACAATATAAGCAATGCTAAAGCTAGAAGTGTAACGCAAAAACTAAACTGTTTTACCTATATTACTAGTTTATAAGTTTATTATCTAAATCTAATACTCTGCATATCTAAGCTTCTTGTTTATGTTCTTATCTACAGCTGACCTCATAACTAACTATTATTATGAAAATTGAAGTATACAAGTTGTTAACGTTTTTGATGGTTATACGTGCATCGCAGTTAAAGATTCCATTATTTAAATTAATTGTTAATTATAAAGTCGCTGTTTAGATAATTTATAGTTTAAATCCTTTCAAACTAAATTAATCTTTACAATATTTTAGTTACTGAGGAAGCCTAAATTGTTTCAAGGCGAAATGGTTAACATTTACTGCTGTTTCTCAAAATAATAAATGTTATCTTACAGAACAATCTGTTCATTTTTCATGTCCACTTGGTTCGCAAATTTAAATTACTTTAATACATATTAATTTAAATCAAGGTTTCTTTTAATTACTTTCTCTTGCCTATATGAAATCTAGTCTAGAGAAAGTATTGTTTTCGTCCAAAATTTTCGATGTAGAAATTTTAGTGGAAATATACGTTTTCCGGTCCTATGCGTCCGAAAATCATGTTTTTAAAAATTGTGTACGTGTGGTGTGTGTGTGTGTGCGCGCAAGCGTGTGTGGGTGGGGATGAGCGTGCGAGCGTGCGTACGTGTGTGCGGGCGTGTGTGCGACCGTGCGTACGCGCGTGCGTGCGTGCGTGCGTGCGTGCGTGCGTGCGTGCTTGTAGGCGTGCGCGCATGCGTGCGTGCGTGCGTGCGTGAATGCGTGCGTGCGTGCCTGCAAGCGCATGTGCGTCCGTGCGTGTGTGCTTGCTTGCGTGCGTGCGTGCTTGCGTGCGTGCTTGCGTGCGTGTGCGCTTTCCGACCTGCCTGGGTGCGAGCGTGCGTGCGTGCGTGCATTCGTGCGTGCGTGCGTGCGTGCGAGCGTGTGTGCGTGCTATCGCGCTTGCGTGCTTGCGTGCGGGCGAGCGTTCGTGTGTGCGTGCGTGCATACCTTCGTGTGTGCCTGCGAGCGTATGTGCGTCCGAGCATGTTTGCGTGCGTGCATGCGTGCGTGCGTGCGTTCGCGCGATTGTGCGTTCGTGTGTGTGCGCGCGCGTGCGTGTGCGGGTCCGTGCCTGCCTGCGTGCGGGCGTGCGTGCTGCGTGCGCGCTTGCGTGCTTGCGCTCTTGCGTGGGTACTTGCGTGTGTGGGAGCGTACGTGCGTTCGTGCGTGACTGCGTCCGTGCGTGCGAGCAAATGTGTGTGTGTGTGTGTGTGTTCGTGTATGTGTGCTTGTGTATGTGTGTTTGTGTATGTGCGTGTGTCTGTGAGTGTGCGTATGTATGTGTGCGTGTCTGTGTGTGTGTGTTTGTGTATGTCTGTGTGTGTGTTTGTGTAATGTGTGTGCGTGTGTGTGTGTGTGTGTGTGTGTGTGTGTGTGTGTGTGTGTGTGTGTGTG
>JAHWXV010563459.1:0-15887 GCA_024586415.1 Phrixothrix hirtus | reverse complement strand
AGTGCCACTTTATTCTTGCGATTTTTACGTTTTTTTGCGATTTTCTCGAAAACAGCTATAACTTTTATTTTTAAGTGTGCTACGGTTATTATGTATTTAAAGCCCCGTTACGTGAACTTAACAGTTTTTCTGAAAACATGCATTGAAGCAAATTTATCAGAGAAAATTTCTGGAGTTTAGCAGCCTTTCGTCTGTCCAGTAACTTGGATGGGTGACCGTGTTACAATTATTGTTTCCAAAATAAACGTAGGCAACAGTCTAATGATTTGTGTACACTATTGGCATATGTGGTAAATGTGCGTAAGAGAAAGTCGTGTGTTGTTTCACATCAGATTTTTGGTTTTGAAACCATCTATTCATAACAGAGTTATGTTGTGGGAACGTTCAAATTACACTTTACCAATCTGTTTTAAAGATTTAAACATTATTATTTATTTATCTATAATTTGAAGATTTCTTAGTGAATTAGAAGATAAAATATAATATATACATAGATATACACTCATATATCATAAAATTCATAGCATACCTTTACGTTACCTTATTGTATTTTTGTCATTAGTCATGAACATTATTAAATACTTATTTAATGCCAAATATGAATTAATTGATAAATTTATTTAATCTTGAACCAACTTCTGTTGTTTACAGGATTAACAAAATGTGTTATATGACTTAAATCTGCTGGGCACCAACTATGGGTAAGGTATATTAACAAAATTTCAGAATTAACACATTAAGTCAATTGAAAAAAGTGTGATTCTGAAATCTCACCTGTATATTAGAAATAAGCTGTTGAAAATGAGGAATAACTCGGGATCCCGAGCTAGAAACAGCCGGTTTTAGTGAATCAGAAGAAGCGGGCAAGTGCGAAGGCACTATCTGATCCTTGTAGCATTAAAAAGGGCAAAATTGTATTACTTTAGAACCAAAACTATTTAAAATTTTGATTTTAAAGCATATTTATATCTAATAAATAAATAAAAAAAAACTTACTTGATCATCGCCAGAAACTAAAGTTGTACTTTGTGGTGGAAGGGCGTTTAGGCTGTTAGGATTATTTCTTTGAATGGGTGTGACGGTTGGAACCAAAATTCTTGTCCTCGGAGTGGGCTTTTTCTTAGGCATATCAGGTCGTTGTTCATGAGAATGATCATCATTACCAAATACAGGATTAAGTTCGTCTTTTCCAGCCTGAATATCTGCTATTTCAAAATCGGATCTATGATTATTTTTATAACCAGCTTGTTTTTGAATTTCTTCAGAAGTGGGGAATTCTCCTGGTCGTGGTTTTACAGATAATGTTAAGTCAGCTGAAGATTTACCAGCTACACAAGTATAAACACCACTATCTCTATAAGACAAATTTAAAATTCTAAGAGCACCTTTTTTAGAAATTTTGTATTTTTTCGATTTAGGAAGATAATTATGATCTTTAACCCATTGTATTTTTGTGCGGTTAAATCTTTTGACAGGACATTTTATTTTAATGATAGACCCATAGAAAACAGTTGCAGCACCTCCAACTTTTAAAGACACTTTTTTCTTTTTAGGATCATGTTGAATAAAACTGTTGTTTGAAACATCTATTTGTGGTTTATCTGTTTCAAGAACGCAGACTTTTGTATTGCAAGGTTTCTTATCTGGAGGTTTAGGTGATGGGCACATACTTGTGGGTCTGTCCACAGTATGGTTTTGTGCCATTACTTGTTTACATTCAACTTTACGAGTCTTTTCACCACCACCACAACTTTTAGTACACTTTGACCATTCTGTAAATTTCCATCTGACTGGACAATCCAATACATTACAATACTGACGATCAGGAGGAGGTGGTTGTGGACACATGTTGCTGGGAACAACTACGGTGTTTCCACCGCCTTGTGTAACTTCATGAATACAGCTTACTTCTCTTGTTTGTATTCCAATGCCGCAAGATTGAGTGCAAGGCTGAAAATCTGAGTAATTCCATCTTGGCGGACAAGGATGATCATTACATGTGCGAACTAAAACTTCTGGTTTAAATTCTCGTGGGCACATATACGGCGATGTAACTTTTTGGGTATCGTCCCTAACACAATTCACTATTAATTCTTGCACACCTCCTAAACAAGATGCACTACAATGAGTATAACCTTGCTCTTTCCATGAATAAGTTGTACCAGGAGCACCACTTCCGACTTTTATTGAAGTATCAGATCTATAAGGATCATCCTTTATATCTAATCTTTCAGCAGAGCAAGGTTCCATAAAGCATCGTTCCGTTTCAATAGGTTTAGGGCCACTGCATTGCTTATCAGGAAGCTTAGCAATCGTACGTGAGAATTCTAGAAATATTTTACAATAAACCTCTCGTCTTCTTATGCCATCTCCGCATGTTACGCTGCATGGACCCCATTCATCCGGAATGAACCTTTGAATATACAATTGCATTAATAAGATACATTCATTTAGAAATACTTAGATTTGCATTCCAAATTGTATGTAATCATGCTTATTTTTTTTGGAAAGGTTTTATTCTTCAAAGTTTAAACATTGGTAGAACATGCATAGTTAACATCAAACTTTACCTATGTTTATTCCTTCTTTTAAGAAGAATAAGATGTATAGAAAAGAATGCAAACTTGCTTATTATTTACTGATAGTGCCAATAAATTATTTACGCTAATACACGAAGGTAGTTTAAATGAAATAAATTTTAACAATTTATATTTAACAAAGTCGCTCCTATATTAAATTTATTTAAAACTAAGAAGTAAATAAATATATGGTGGTGCTACATAAACTTAACAGCAATAATGCAGCATTTTACACGTTGAAATAGTGTTTAATGCTCAAAGACGCAAGAGAAAAGGAAATCACTGAGCAGAAGTGATAATATCTTATTCAAAAGTTGCCTGATTGCCACGTTAAAGTTGGCCAAACCAGCGCGTACAATCTTTACTAGAAGGTTCACGCTTGGCAGCAAGAATAAAATGAAAATGTCCGGCCGGCCCTAGTGCCGCGGAGGCTATGGAGTGGGATGTAGTTACTTATAAAAAGAGGACGGTCGAAATAACCATCGAACACACTTTTATGGTTAGCAGGTGCAAGTTTCGCTCCCAGTGTCGCTGGAGGAAATCCTGGACTTGGTGCTCACGAGCGCCGAGTGGCCCCGAAACTGGTACGAGCTCGCACAGGAAACAACCTAAAATACCTAAAGAAAGGAAAGAAATTGGGCGCCACACACTTGTAATTGGAAAACGTTAGTGTCAATCTCGATGCACAAGAGTGAAAACGTCGTAGATTAAATCGGCGATAAAAGTTGGACTTAAAATTACTCGTAGATATCCTGCTTAGCACACTTAAGGTTTTGCAGAAAAGCACTAGCAAAAATATTTATAAATAAGCTGAAAGAAAAATTAATTACGGTACAACAGTACATAATTGAAAAGAAAAATCAAAGTAAGGATAAGATCAGTTTATTTTCGTTCCGGAAAGCAACAGTGAACATCTAGCAAACGTATAGTTTACAAAAATCCTTTAATTGAACATAACAGTTAAAATTCAACGAAATTTTGAGGACTGACTGCATAAGTAAAATGACTAGTAAGATATACGATTAATAGAAAAATGCTGAGAACCTCAAGCTAAATTAACACATGTGTGCTGCAAAGTTATAGTATCGAGCCTTGTTATCGCGCACGTGTTCACTGGCAAAGCAAAACTTAAAATACAGAATTGGCAATAACAAGATTAGAAACGGATAGATCTTAGGTGTTCGTGAACTTAATTACCCTAATTTAAATTAAATGTAAAACGTCTATTTGCGATCAAAGAATCTAAAAAAAAGGAATTGGCAATTAAGTTAATTAAATTGGCGGTCGTCACTGTAGCGAGGAGCGGCTTTGATTTTAAATAAAACATAAATAAATGTATAAAATTCGTACGCAATCAATTAAATTTAGTTTATCCAAGAACGTCTTTACATAAATCATAACATATAAAAATATATCTAAGCAGTAAGTAAAAGTATCAAATTAAGTTAATGTTGAGGGGGCTGTGAAAGCATACATGCGACGCTCCGGGAAACTTGATGTTGCGCTTGGGCTATACATTCAGCGTCGAGCGCAAATAATTAATCTTTGCATTTACAAATGGATTTCACTAATATAAAACAGTTATTAATTTGTTTCAAAATTATTAGCAGAATATTTACAGACAAAGTTAAATATTTATAATGATTAATTATGCCTAATTTTACTGTAGCACAAAATAATAAACTGTAGGAAATAAATTTCGGAACGCAAAGTAGCAATTCGCAGTTCCCAAAACGTAACGAGCTTACGCCATCTTCAACGGATGCCAGTAGAAAGGTTCAGATAAACTGACCTGGATGGTAGAAGTTTTCAGAGAAAGAAAAAAATGGATTCTATCCTTGATATCTTGAGATCATCGCTTCGAGCTTGCCGAACGGGTGTTTTCCGCAAAACCGTGGGTCGCCGTACCAGGGCCGTGCAGAATCAGAACAAAGGGGCGGCTCCAGTATGGAGAGACAGGAGGTAGACCACAGCGAAAGGAAACCCTCTGAAGGGGAACCTCGGGGCTCATCCAGAAGCAATCGACGTTACAAGCATACCGGCGAATTCCCAAACTCGACGGGCATCTTGAATCCCATACTTAAAACACTAGAAAATAAATAAATAGAAATCGATCAACCAACCTTGCACATAACTAAGGGATGCCAACTCACCCTAGAAATGTAGGTGTTTTATCTCAAAAAGTAGAGTAAACCACAAAGGTTACCGTAATGAAACCGAGCGGAAACAATCACGTGCATTTTTCACCAACAATTAACACACAATGCTTTTCGGCACGCGGCGGGATCAGATAACAATCCTCGCGAATGCAAATAAATAAAGACGGAGTTAGGCAACCCAAAACGCATCTGAAAATTAACGACGTGAAAATAGATGCAACTTGCAAAAATTTGTCGGTCTTAAAAAAAGATTGTTACATGATGTCTTGAACCGCTTCAACTAAGAAAAGGCAAAGTGATGTAATCCTGAGAAATATTTGGGGTTTGTTCGTTTTAAAATGGGGATTATATTTACAAATTGCAGATTATTGCTTTTTGTTTATGAAAGTTTAATGTTGGCTTGAATGTTTTATATGCGTTATACTGTTTTCATCTCTGTATTTTTTTATGCCCGAGTTCGATGAGTTTCTCGTGGAATGTGTTATAAACACAATGCAGATTTAATTTTAAAATCTTGTAAGAGCGTTTATAATTTTAATGATGCTTATAACAATTAGTTGAAAACACCCTGTATATTAGGTCATTTACAAATAATAACGTATAATGTAAATTCATTTAAGAATTAAAGCTATTAGGTATTCATCTGTTATAAAATTAAGAATTCTAAAAATATTCTTTTTAATTTACGAACATTTTAAACAAAATGTATTTTATTAATCTAAAAGGAATGTGAAAGTTTAAAAATATGATGTCTTGCATGTCAACCATTTTTGATATTTTAAATCAAGGGCAGTCACACTTTAAAACCGCTGAGTTGTCATGAACTTCAAAATAATTTTCAATATTTCTGTTTTTATTTTATGCAGGATTTTTGCCATCTGTAATACAAATTGAGGTAAAGGAAGTCTACAGCTAAACGCATTTAAATTAAAATGTGTTTACTGTAGGCTGCTAACTTACGTATAAATTTCATGATGGACAAATAATCATTAAATATGTAAACTAGTCTGCCCCTTTGTTTATGGTTTGTGATTGTAAATCTGAATTGGATTGCAATTACAGTGTCTTTGACATCTTACCAGCACCCTAAGGAATTTGGGTACAGGGAACTGTTATTCATCTTCTGGGCTATGTCAGGTGATGCTATTTTTGAATTTAAGGAAGTCATTTCCCATTGTCTTCGCATTCGTATTGGCATCATAAGGGTTTACGAAATATTTGGCTAATAGCAGTTCCGAATTAAATTATCAGAAATCGTGTCATTAGTGTATTCGATTTAATGGATTTCAAATTAAGGATAAAGCTCTTTACATAATCATTATATTGTGGAATTAATTATAATACATTTATGTACAGTCAAATTTAAGCTAATTTAAATGTCCAAATAATTTCTATTTTAACTCGTTGAATCCACGATTAAAATATTAAGTGAAATATTTTTGAATTGTACTTCGTGTATATTTACTTTTATTGACTTTGTTGCATTATACTGATTTTTACTCTATTAATCTGTTTTATTTATGTTAGTTTTAGGGTTATCTCTATTTGCACCTACCAGGTAAGATATTTTGTAATCTAAGAAATTCGGTGATTAATAGCACTACCAGTGGCGTGGTTGAATAAGTCTTACAATCTTAAAGACTATGATATTCCAAGGGATTTTGAACTCTAATCTGCACCCTTAAATTCTGCATACATTTTTATTAAGGTGTAGGTATACCAATTTAGACAATTTTACCTACATCTACTGTCAATGGTGCTTAAAAACTTACCTAAAAGCTAATTTATTAGGTACCCTTAATTGATATCTTCTCCTTAATTAGTCCTGCAAACATGTAAGTTTTACTTTATTGACATTATCAACTTCAGAAGATGCGTAGTGCCGTTTCATCCCATCATACCGTTTTACTTTTATTTAAGATTATCCAAAATCAGTACTTTAGGGTAAAAATGAAGTCAATGTACACAGTTTACATTAAATCACTAAAAGATGACGGAAGTTACTTGTATCATTAATACTAATGGCACATTGAGAAAATTTTCATTATGATTTTTGACAAGAATTATGTTTTATTAATATACAAATTAATCGACACCATAAAAAATGCATAGAAAACTTGATACCATAGAAGAAATTATTGCAGTACACTGACCTTTCTATTACTGTAAGCTGTGATCTCTAAGAATTAAATCATTCGATTTAACGTCAGCTTACTATAGATTCTACTGATCATTCTTTATTTTCAAAATTTCAATAGCTGTGACATATCATGGTTTCCATTTTGTTAAACCATTTTAATTGCAAAGGTTCCACATTTAACGGGATATTAAGAGTAAAGCAAAAATACATTGAAATTGAAATTATTTCATTTTGTTAATTATTTTGATACAAATTCTTTAATTTTATCATTGAATATTCAAGTGGGTGATTTTGATTAGAAAAATGTCCAAGTTGGTTTGGAAAGATTGGATGCAGACTCTTGGAAGATTGAAGAAGAATGGATAAAGAAATATATTTTATTTATCTCTCATGAAGAATTGGAACCATAAATTCAAAAAAGGCATATTAATTGAGAGCATGGTTTATAAACAAAATGATTTTCTAAAAAAAGAAAGGATCTGTGTTTAGGATTGATCTTAGAATACATTTTCTTAAGAATTAAAATTGTGATGAACTAAATATTGAAAACGTTTATTGTTTTTAGATCAAAAGCGAGTTTCGTCTAGTAAATGTGAATAATAGAAACAAAATATAGGTTAAGTAACGTTTAGAATTGAACTCTGTGAAATTTTCACAAAATGACAGTGTTATGGATAAAAAAATAAGGAGAAATTATGACCCAACTTGTTAACTATGCTAGAAGTTTCATGCATAGGTTGGCAACTTTAATGACTTGCAAGTCTTAAAGGAGTTTCTTCCTAACAAGAAAAAATAATTTCTCGACTAAAGTTAATGTATGTTAAAAATTTTTTGAGAATTGGGAGAGGATATATATTCCTGAAATATAATCTTTATTAAAACTTCCCAATTGCAAGCTTACAATTGAACAATCTTTATTATATTTTGGGATTGAACCGTGTCAAATTACTATAAAATGCCACGCTGCCTTGTTATTTCCGATTTGCTGCACTGCACAGGTGTGGTGCATTTTAGCTGCTTTCTATTCATAAAAAATAGTATAAAAACTAGGAAAACTTCTAAATATTGTATTTTATTTGTAAAGGAAAACTGCTGATGTGCACTGCACTGGTGTAATGCAACAAGTCCAACTCACTATTAGTTATTTATTTAACAAAGAATAGGTTAACAACGTTGGATCACAAGGTTATTCTGTTTTATAACAATTAATTGGTTAATTAGTTTTTTATCTGTAAATAATACTGCAAATCATTGTGTTGTTTATTTTAAATTTTAATTAGTTTTAATAATTTTAAACCAAATTTGGTGGTAAAAATGTAGTAAGAAAATCATTTAATTTTAGAAAGGGTTACATTTTTTATAGTTAGCAAATTTTAAATCTTTAATTAAAAATCCTTAACACCTAGTGTTTACTTACAATGTCGTTTCAGATTATTTAATAAATACCTAATAAAATGTTGCTGTAGTTGGAAAGGACGTTTGTAATTAGTAGTGTATTAATTAATTAAAAGTACAATTTCTATGCCCTCTTTATATTATAGTATATAAATGTTGTTTGAAAATCATGACTATGAATATTAATTGCAATTAAATGTTATACATTAAATAGGTTTGTGTTTAAATTTAGAAATTGGTGCCTAATATATATTTCTTTAAGTGTTCATTTTTTTAAATTTTGAGTTTAGTAAAGTACATTTTGTTTTCAGAGTACAAACAGTTAAATAATTGTATTAATTTGTGTAAAACTGATTTTCAATGTTGACAATTTTTCTAAGAGGTTGGAGTTTTGGTCAGAGCCGGAATGCCAAAATCAATAGAAAAGTAATCTTACCTCTGTTTTCTGATGGAAACTTTCTAATTAGGCCTACTTCAGGATTTTGACTAGTTAATTTTCAGGCATCAGCTAAGTATTGATCACGTCACTCTTCTAAAGTATTAATTACATTATCCCTTCTCCGCTAAATTTTGCTGAGGTCTTCTTGTTCGAAAATTAATTATCATTCCTTTGTGACAAATTGTATATCGAATTTGTATTTAGGGTTTATTTTTATTGCAATAATTAAGATTAAGGAAAATCACGCGAACTAATTAAACTTAAGGTGATACTTCTAGTAGTGATTGTGTGTTGGGTTGCTGTAAAATTTCTTTTGAATGTGGGCGAAATGCTGCATGTTGTTAAAATTTATCACTTTCACTTACAACGGTGGTTTTTCTTGTATGAGCAGATAAAATGAAGCCCCGTTTTCTGTCTAATCGTCAGTAAAGAAAAATGGAGAGGCGATTCTGCTTTTTTTTGATGTACTGCGCTGTATTCAAACTTTTAAATGCGCAAGATTGTAAAATCTTTTTTATAATAGGCAAACTATGTGCATTAGTAACGTAAGACAGCGATTTATGAAAGTTAAATAGGTGATAGGCGCTGAATGAATATCAACGAATCGGATGTTCGATACTGTGAATGATGTATCTCTTTATGAGCGTGCTGATGATATTATCCATAATAATAGGCATGTTAGGTAGTCGAAAAATTTTGGTCAGCTTAGTCCAGGTAAATTGTATGCCCATGGATGCTTCCTTCCATCAGATTGTCACCGAATCATAGATTCATCATTATGATTCAGAGAGTGCAATTCAAGCGTCCTGAATGAGGCCAAGCTTACTGCATTTAGAATTTTGAAAACTTTATGTACGTAGAATTTTTTCTCAGTGACATCATTATGTGTCTAATTGCTAAAGAACCATTTTGTAAGAACCAAAATCATGCACCATGAAAATGCGCAATCACTTTGCAGCAGAAAAAGAATCGAAAATTAGTTTAGGCTGCCTGAGGTTTATAGATTCGACAGTAAGTTTCATTTTAATGAAAGCGAAAAATTGACTTAGCGCATCGAAAATGCATCGCAGTAAATGGCGATTATGTTGAAAAGTAATATATTGATTTATAAGGAACCTTTTGTCTTTATTTTCTCTTTTTGTTTCATTCATTTAACCTAATTCTCAACGATTATAAAAGGATGGAGGCGTTATCTTTCAACTTAGTCTCTAGTTTTGCATGTAATGATATCGGAGAAGGAACCAGAAGAAACCAGAATCACGTTTTTACGTCCATGAGTTGTACAAATAATGTTGCTGTGAGAGGGCGTGTTTAGTATTACTGATTGTTTCCGTGTACTTCTTCAAACTTCTATTTGATTTCATAATGCGTGTTTGAAATTTTGTTTCGTTTTGAGCATAAATTTAGGCGAACTTTTATCAACGCTTCTAGGCTTTTAAGGAGGAAGAATAAAGTAAGAAGTAGGTTTAAGAGTGGATTTTGTAATTCAAACGGGGAGAAATATCTTTTAAAGATTAGTTACGGTCAGGGCGAATTATATAACAAGTCGCAATGACGAACATGTGGAAATAATCCGTCAAGTAATCAATCAAGCTTATCAAATGACTATTAATGGGTTAGTGAATGATTGGTATGAGTTGGAATTCGTGACCTAAGGATTTGAAGATGAGGCGCGATTCAGCAAAGTTTGTTTTTCACTTAATGAGGAGAATCAAAAACACAATCGAATGAACGTGTACCATGACTTGACAAAAATGACGTAAATCGACTCGGAATTTTTTCCAGGGTCATTACGTGATGCTATATGCATTATCCAGATACAAAAGAAGCTTTCAGTGGAAAAAACTAAAACGGCACGATAAGTAAGATCAAATGTGAAAACAATACTAATCTGGTTTTGATAACATATTGTTCATGGGGAAATTGTTCTCATTGTAAGTTTTGAAACGCTTGTGAGAGAATTGGAAACGAAAACGTTCAGTTTTGTGGCGGATGGTTTCTTTATCAAGTGAACAAATTAGCATTTATATCCTTACAAGTGAAGCAGTTTCTAAGTTTCTAAGGGCACGATCCTAATACTTCACTTTCATTATTCAATAGACTTGGTACTCTGAGACTTTTTTGTTCCTTCGCATGAAATGCGTCGCGAAAGGAAAGGAATTTGGCAATGTAGACAAGGTGAAAATAAATCTGCAGAAGGCGTTCTCAAGCAACGAATTTGATGAATTACAAAGATGTTTTACTCAATGGGAAAACGTTAGCATAAGTGCGTACCCTTTTATTTTGAGGAAGACTAAGCACGATACAACGTATAATTTGTCTGATCATAACAATAGAGGAGTGCGTTTTAAATATGTCGGAGATAATTAGCAAGTTTCATGGTTTGAGCGTGGCCGTACTGTTGGACTTCGTGAAACGATTCTGCTTATTTGAATCGTAAAGCCAGCATTGTCTTGCGAGTATGGCGTCAGTGCAACACGTCGTCGGCAAGGGCCCAGCCGTCATCGGTGTACCAGCGTGCGCGCAAATTAAGCATTGCCTACATGATACATGACCTTATAAAATCACAAATCGATGTCACGAGTTCTTGTATAGCAATGGAAAGTTGTCATACGCCAATAGTTGACTATCAGTCATCGATTCATGGCGCGGCACCTGTTCATGCGACTACCATTAAGGTTGTGCTATTTTGCTAAAAACAAAGAGTCAATATTTAGCAAAAGCGTTACCGAAACTTATAGTACACTCAAAGGAATTTATAAGGGGAATTGCAAATCTCGAGCCGCGTTTTTAAGTGACACAGAGGATTACTACTGACAGAGAAGAAGCTGAGAATGTCTGTGCAAAAATTGTGAAAGTGTCGAAAACATTCGAGTAATTTTTAGAAAAGACCGACGTTTGAGCAAAACAATGATTTCTGAGATATCAAATTTTGTACAATAAAATTGTTCCTAAGAATCTTACACCTGATCAGACGGCAGTTTGAGTTTCAAAATGTGCTGACATTTTGGATAAGATTAAGCGGAATCTAGATTTCTTGAATTCAGTTATTACGTGTAAGAAGCGTCGATCTTCCAGTACCACCCAGAAGACGCCAGACTTTCCCTGAGTGAAAAATGCACGAAAGAGTAAAGCAAAATTTAAAATAATGTTTACTGTTTTTTTTTATCTTAGGGGTTTTCTGCTAGTTGAATGGCTTCATGAATGTGGGACAGTTAACCAGCGATATTATAGAAACTTTTAAAAAACATTGAGGGAGCGAGTCTGAAGAAGCGGCCTGCATTGTGGACAAATGTTCATAATGCTTTATCTGTGAAGTAGTTTTTGATTTTCGTAAACATTACCACCCTCCATACTCATCTGATCTTGCACCATGTGAATTTGTTTTACTTTTCAAGATAAAAATCAAGCTTAAGGGGACTCGTTTTGAAAGCGTTGGTGATGTAAAGAAGAAAATAGTTGAACTTTTTAAGGCATTGACGGCTGATAAGATATAAGTTTTCACCAATGGCAGATGCGATAGGGTTTCGTTATTTAACTGTGATACCTGGTATTTCGAAGAGATGAATCAAAAGGGGAGAGCCATGCCATGTTGAAATGACAAGGAATATATTCTTATCAGGCCGAAAGAAAAATAAGTGGGAATATCATTAACCTGATCAGGAGTAGCTCGACAGTGTTTTTAAGAATTGTTTTAATTTTTGGCAATGTGAGAGTAATATCAAAGAGCGTTACTTAAAGATAAGTAAAAGTGTGGATAAAGATGCAACCATATTCGTGAGGGGTTATTAATTCATGAGATATTGTTTTACCGAATTAGGATATAGGGTGTCCCAAAAATAAATGACACCGCGTAAACTGTGAGTACCTTATGACCTATAGAGCACAATTTTCTTATAATATTTTTTCAAAACAATTTTTAAATTTTGAAAATCTAAATGATATAATTTGTTCTAAATACAATCCTGTTTACTGTCTAAAAGGAATTATGAATGGAACGACAGTAAATATGTACTACTACAATTTGATGTGCTTATATAAATTGCAATGCTTTCTTAGGACATGCTCGTAGTAATGTGACCTATAAAAGATCTTTGGCCTTGTTTACTTTATTTGAAATAACAAAACAATATTTAGGTCGATCGTTACACTTTTAAGATTTAATTTTTAAACATATTGATTGCTTGTTATTAAAATTATTTCTTAAAAGCACTTAAATGTCAGACATGGCATTAATACAATTTAAAATTTGCAACGTGATCAATGGAGATATCCTAAAATAAAATAACAGATTCTTTTCACGCTGACCAGTAACAATATTATTATCTAAAAATTACTATTGTAAACAAAAAGAACAACTGGAAAATATATCGCTTATTTATTTATTTTGCTTTGCAAAATGAATTTAATCTTTTCAAATACTTATTAGATTCGTGTACCAGAAATTGAGAAATACTGTTCTAAAATACGAGTATGTTAACAAACTTATGTTTCTAATTCAAGATACACCGACGGGGAATACATATCAAGGACAACGTTATACTATCCGGCACGGCGCTTGCCAGAATTGGACTTAATGCTATAATTGTTAATATTTCATAAGAAATATAGGTCATAAGGTACCCACAGTTTGCGGGGTGTCATTTGTTTTGGGACATCCTGTATATGTAGAATTTTCCTGTTGCAAAGGTTATCGATTTCAAATTGTAAGGAGGTATAAATAAATTGGAAAAATATAAAATCGATGGAAATAAAATGCAAAGAAGCTGTAAATAAAGCAACAAATTAAAAGAAGATAAAATTTGCATATTTTCCAAATAATAAATAATTAAAACGGTGTTTTTGCAATTTTTTAACATAAATTGCTACATTTAAATACTAAGAGTGCAGTGTTATGCATTATTACTACTAGATAATGTTATTTACCCAAAATAGATTTCTTATTAAGGTAAAATTGCAATAAAATGAAATAAATCCGTTGAATGAATAGGGAGGAAGGAGCAGTTTTATAAATTGTTACTAATTTAAATATGTATTAAAAACTATTATAAAATGTTTCATTGGAACTACCCTCGTACAATGGAAAATATGAAACCTTTTATAATGTCTGTGGAATAGATACAAGCTGACGGTGAATAATTGAGGTATACATATAAAGTCCATTAAGGTGTCAAATGACAGCCAATTATCTCAGTTTAGCTGCTAGTCCAGATTGGCGTGTCTACAATTTAGCTATTGAAATTTCAAAGTGCTCTTTTGGTCATTAAAGCTAATCTATCGAACATTTATATTTATTAACTATTCATAAACCGTAAATTTCGAATAATGATTAAATATTAAATTTGCTATTTTAAGGATCAAAAGTGCACCTAAATAGAAGTAATTAAGAAATATGTGCTGTGCTGCATTTGGGCGTAATTTGTTTAAAAACGATACTATACATTTTTTGATAAATAATTGTACTTCTTGTTTATATATTAAAATTTCAAAACAAGTTACGCCTTAATATAGATGGGTGCAAATAAGTTGGTGCGTGGAACAAAAGCTGAAAATTGCGGTACCTCACATACACCCAACCGCAGGCAAAGTACACTTTGAAATTGCTGAAAAACACATAAAGCATACAACAATCGAGTAGGCATATAAAACGCAAAGATAAATTGCAAAGATATGCAATTTTTTCCCAATTGAGCATTTTGAAAAGCGACGGTCTTAAAATGTTTTTTTCCCAGTTTACAAATATGTACATAAAACACCCAATCTTTAAGTCTAAATGTTATTTTTATAATTACATAAATGTTTTTCTAAAACACCAACATGCCACTCACTTTTTCTGTAAAGTGCACATTTTGTTGCCACCAAAGCGTTTAAAATAATATAAAAATTGCCTTACGTGCTTTCTGAAGGAACCACTTGTTCGCCAATTAATTTTTCAGCATGTGCTGGTGGAGGAGGAGGATAAGGTTGAATCAGTGGCTGTGTGTGATACAGACCAGGAAGAAGTTCTTCAGAACTATCGAAGAAATGAGGACATTGAATTCCAGTTGAGCACTGTTTCGATGAAATAGGTTTATTATTATTAGAACACAGTATGCTTGGAAGATCGTCTGCATTTCTGCATTCAACTATGCGGACTTGAACACCTTCACCGCATGACACAGAACACTAAATGAAGAAAAACAAATTAGAATTACTTCATTGTGAAAAGAATATCCTACTCACGCCTGACCATGGCGATGAATGCCATTTTGGACAAATCATTTGATTACAAGGTTCTTGGTAACGTGGCTTACGGCTACCACATTTTTGTTCGTTAACCTAGAAGATTTAAATGATTTGAAGTCTCAGGGAAAAATTAATTCTACCTTTATTTTTGTTTTGTTTCTCGTTTCTTCTATGCAGTAAACTTGCCGAAGTCGGGATCCACCACCGCAACTCACAGAGCAGGGACCCCAATCAGTAGTATGCCATCTAAAATAATATATTAATACCTAATTGTAATGACCTGAAAAGCACTTACTTCGGAGGGCAGTTGTGTGTGTTGCACTCGACGAGAGCGGCTTCTGGTTTCTGTGAGCCATTACATAGTTGTTCTTCCACCTCAGTTCCTGTTAAAACATTTTGACACATTGGACGAGACATTTTGTAACCTAAAACACAATAAGTGAATCAAGAATTATATTGTTACATATAGCTATACTAACCTCCACCACAGGTAACAGAACATAAAGATACTGATTTAAGAGCCCAGTGATAAAGTGGCTGAGAACAGGATGAACCGTCGCCCCCGCAATTTCCGCAGGAATCCACTTGTAGTGTTGATCCTATCTTTAGGTCGCATCCCACCGTCTGAAATTGATTTACAATAGTTTTATTTACAAATCAGCATGGGTTTTATTCTTCAATAGACTTTTATTTATTCTTTCTAATCTAAGTGTTAAAGTTTAAGTTAAGTTTAAGTTCGTCTATATCGAAACAGAGCAAATTAGAATTTGAATGTGTCAGCCTATATTGTTGCATCCTCGTAGATTGTAATTAAAATCAGTTCAGATCCAACATTAGAAAAATGGAACAAAGTAGATATACAACAGGGCTATGGCACTGGAAGTGGCGTCTCATATTACAACAGGGATTTTACAGCGGTAGACAGGGGCCCCAAGATGGCCGCCAGAGTT
>JAHWXV010563447.1:0-14725 GCA_024586415.1 Phrixothrix hirtus | reverse complement strand
CCAAAAACTTAGCAAAAAAGTAAAAGATAAGAAACTCGTATTCTATTGAATTTAAAGCTTTAAAATGAATTTTTATATTTCCAAACCTTCACGTCAGATAGCGATACTTACTGTCAGTGACCGATATGTTGATAAACGAAATTATGCTAAAGTTACTAGATGCGTTTCGTTGTCTAACCAGTGTTTTAATAATAAAAACTAAATCGTAAATTGTGCCCATCTACACCGTGTTTAATTGATTGGTGCTTTTATGTTAATAAAATTGTGCACAGGTCTGTAATAATGAAGTACTTACATAGGTATGATTCAATTAATATGGATTTAAAAACTGTAAAATGTAGTTTCGAAGGCAATTTCACAAAAATGATACTAAACGAATTTGTAATAATGTAGCTGAAATTTTTAAGACAATCTAATTGGCTATTTAGGTAATTAATTAGATATCCGAAGAAAATGTTAGGGAAAACTGTTTTGAAAGTTTTAAAAGGTAAGGTAATTAATTACATTAAGTCTGATCAATAAGATTGTTTTAAAGGTATCAACTATTGCAATATTCCTCTGGCATCATTTTTTAAAAATTGCTTTTGAAACAGCGTGTAAAACAATGTTTGATTATTCTAGGTCGAATTGAGCAAATTATTGTGCCATTCCTCTGGATACTGTTACAAAACCAACTAGAAAAATCTAAAACGTGTCAAAGTGATATAAGTATTTTTTTTAAGTGTAGGATGATGTCACGCAATTTCCAAAATGAAAATCTATTTTTAGGTGTAAAATTAAAAAATGCCAATGAATTGTTTCTTAAGCTGTCTTTACATTTAAACACGTTTTCTTAGAACGATGCATGACTAAACCCTATTTTTATTATTATCAGTTATTAATAAATAACTTCTTCAAAATTGTTAAATAAAGTGTATACATTATTTCTAAATTCTTTCAATTGTAAAAGGGCAATCGCCTTATCCTGTTAAGTATTGCAGCAAACAAATCGCAATGTGCCTACTACAGCTGTAAACATGTACGTTACTGTAAATTGATACTATTAGATAGGTGAGTTATAATTTTATGAATTATATAACAGTTTTAGTCTGAATGCAACCATAGGCGGCTCGTTTTACATAATTAGAAAAAAAGGACTTTTTTGTATTCGTATTACTTTTAATTTTACGTTTATTGGGATGTCGTAGGGTCTACTTACAGCCCATAAAAAGAATGTCATATTATCTGAAACACCCTGATGGCATTAATAAAATTTTTCGATAAACATTAGTGTTCTAACCATTACAAAATTCTCAAAATTTCAAGCAAAAAATATGCAAATAGATAAAATAGTATAAAAAAATTCGTCTAATTGCACCTCTACATGGTTCGCTTTTTATTTTTGTATTCGTGCGATATATGGCGTTTCATGAAACTTTTTTTTAATACACTATTTTACGTCACATTCAATAATTATCACATAGACGTTTGCGATTGCGCGACGTGTACACTATAAAGTACTGATTTGGTGATTGCAAAATATGGATATTTTATAGCCACTGACTGGTATGAAATTTTAAATTTTTATATGTAGTAATAACAGAGGTAATTAACCGGTTCTAGACTTTTGACGGATCCTGTATATTGTATTGTGGATAGTTGAAAAGTTTTTGCAAAAAATGAAGAACCGCCTTTGACCTCTGTAAATAATATTCCCACATTTATCTCAATTTTATTAACAATAACTAAAATGGAAACAGCGACCTGACACAATATGTGTGACCTTTTCGTAACAGAGATCCTCGACATCAATGCCAAGGTTCTATCAAATATGTTTATTCTAGTTATATCCATATGCATCTTTTAGTTTATTTTCCGTACTTGTTATATCATCAATTAAGCATGGCAGGTTTATGGCGGAAATGTGAATAATTAAATGTTAACATTATAAGAAATGTCAAATGGATTTATTAAAATAAGGCTCAATACTTGTAGACGTAAAAATAGGGATCGTATTTTACGTTGGGTTCGAAAATGTTTTGTATTTAGCGTGTCGTGTATATTACTCACATGACTGTAATGTTGCGTGGCTGATGTGACCGTTGCGTATTTTCAATTTCACCCCACTAATTTTTAAGTGGCCGAGTCTAGTTAGGCCTGTTTACTCTATTCTCCTAGATCATTGTATAAACGTACAAAGATCGATATTTTTTGAAAAATAATTTTTGAACGAAAACGGCGAAAATTTAGAAATACATATTTACAATGCTTTTGTAAATTTAAAAATTATAAAACACTTGGAGTATCCGAAATCGTATAATATTGGTACAGTTACCATCCTGTATATTTTTACAAAGTAATTTCTACCTTGTAATTGATGTAAAAGGATCACCGTTTGATGCGATAATAAAATCGATTTCTATCTTCTTCACGGTCATCACCATAGTTATTTTTAGACAAAAATCATGTTTCAATGACATAACAAAGTAGGCGACGAGACACATCATTAGAATAGGTCAGTGACCAATATGTCTTGGGCGAAAAATTAGTCTCTTTATTTCTAAAATTTGCTTTAATGTTGCAAGTGATTGTTACTACAATAATCATTGTATTGAAATTATCAAACTGAGTGACTGTTGTAGAGATTTTCCTAATAGTTGAATTTTGCAATATGCTCACGTTACATAATTAATGCAAATTTAAAGCAACAGTAGCATTAAGTATATTGCAATAAAAAGTAGGTCAAAATTTGTTTGTAATCACATTTGAAATCGAATCGTTATTCTTACGAACAGTCCCAACTGGTTACTAAAAGGTTATCTATTTCTAACAATGAAAATGATCGTTTTTGGTTTTATATTTCATACGGTAGATATATTATTCGTAATATAATTAGCCGATAAAATATCAGTTAGCCAATACCATTGTTATGCTACTAATTAACTCACATCTGAAACCCTACAATTTTGTTGTATCATGCATAAGCACGTAGATTTACATGTGTTGCACATGTGTACTATATACATAAGTATGTGACATGTATTCCTTTTCATTGGTCCTTTAAACACAAAACCGGCAGTTTAGACAAAATCCATCTCTACGATGTTTACATTTGTTTAATGGAATTTGCTTGGCTAACTGTAAGCAAGATCGTTCAGTAAGTTAACAACTTAATGTATTTCATCAACCTTTATTTCCGGACAAATTCCAGTATAAATATTAAAACAAATTTAACATCAAGGCATGAATTAATTGTTTTATAACACTGTTGATGTAGAATATAAAATCATCCGTTTACAACAAATTAAGAACCAAAATTCTTTACCACGTATTCATGTGACAATTATTTTGATGAGAGAGAAAGTGAAAGTTGGAGTATCCTAAAATTATGTTCATGCAAGTTTCATTATTTTTTAATAATATCGATAAATTTCATTTAAATTGTGGATATAAAATTAGTAATTTATGTTAATGAAACACACAGATCTAAATTAAGTGCTTTAGGTACTCCACTCCTAGTTTAAAATTGGAAACTAACGAGTGATGATGGAAAAAAAAGTTCCCAGAGGCTGTGAAATTTTTACGATAGAACCTAAAAACTACAAATAAAATTAAAATAAGTTGTAGCACATTTATTTACAATATTTATGATAAAAATTGAAAGTGTTATTGACTTTCATTTTAGCGTCTTACAAAGTTCGAGTGAATTATTTAAATCTTAACATAATGTATGTAGGTATGTAAGTAATTCTTGTTACCCCTCTAACTTTTGTAGAGGCGTTATACAAACTAAATTGTTTAGGTATGGCCAGATAAAAATATTTAAAACTTTTAGATTACAAGAGCGTGGAAGAATTCGAATATAGGTGTTTCTACTTATTAGTGTATCGTTGAACCATTCTTACCAAATTCATTTCGATATCTTTGGCCTATAATTGTGCAATTAAAAATTAATTATCTTATTAATGGCTATCCAAATACCATTTGCAAATGATAGAAATATAGTTTTTGTACAGGCCGCATATTTTGCAAATATATTATTCTGAAAGATTAAATTAAGCGTAGTCAGAAAACAAATTAAAATTCAATTTTTTATTGTTCATGTTTTCAATTTTATTTCCATATGAAAAATTGAGTGGAAATATGTTTTCAGTGAAACATTTTCAATTTTTTTTGCTAGAATTGCTTAAAATGTTCTAAAATGTAGAAAAAAGCTAAGTTTAAGCGAAAATAATATGCGTTTTATTATTCACTGGGCACACAGTCGACCCATGTGCATTCGTGGACAAACCAACGGCAAGTAAAGTTGTGATAAATGAAACCGGTCTTTTGTTTACGTACAAAATTTGGTGTATAGTGGTTCCTGTTCATATTTGTATACTAATTGATATAAACTACTCAAAACGACAAAGGAGCCACTTCTCCATAAGCTCATATTTTGTCACTTAACAAAAATATTATTTTACGATCTCAGTGAGTATACTCCAACCAACAAAAAGTTTTTGTTTTATTATATATCTACTTGGAAAAATATTTTAACATTTCAAGGTTGAGATTAAATTTGCACCTGATTTTATTATTAGGTAGAAGAATACGCCGTAAGGTATACCTAAATGATATTCAAGTCGTTAATTCACGAGAAGGCGCATGGCAGAAATTATGAATGTAAGTCGAGCCGCTATAAACCGGGCATGATCTAAGTATTTAATTCATGGTATTATCAGAAGAAAGCCCTACCCTTAACGTCGAAGGGCCACAATAGCTTGAGAAGACCGCTTGTTATGTCTGTGGGTAGTTCGGGAACGAACAAATACTCCACGAGCGTTTCAAAATCAATTAGCAGCAAAGACGGAAACCAGAATTTCTGATCAAACAGTTTGGAACAGGCTTCATTAGTCTCAGTTGCATACTAGGAGGCTGGTGAAAGCGCCTCGTTTAACAACAGATCATCAAAGAGCTAGACACATTTTTGCAGAAGTACTCATGAATGGATAATAGGTATCACAATGGAATTGTGTGTTATTTACGGATGAATTCAGATTCTGTTTACACCACAACGATGGACATGTTCGGGTATGCCGACGAACAGGTGAGCGATATTTGGAATCAACTGTGCAAGAAACTGTTCGGTTTGGCGGAGGCTCCGTAATGGTATGGGCTAGAATATGTTTAAACGAGCGCACCGAGCCCGCGGTCATTGTAAACGTTCCATAACTGCTTTACGTAGCGACATTTTAGAACGACAAGTGATTCTTTTTGCTGAAAAATGGGAGCAGATTTTATTCTACAACACGATAATGCTAAACCATAAGTGCCTAGAATAGTGTCAACTTTTTTAAATGACCGTAGTATCGAAGTTAAGAAATAGCTGGCCAACAGTGCACACTTCAATCCCATCGAACACCTGTGGGATATATTGAGACAAAGATTACTGGAACGGCAACCTATAGAAAACATAAACTAACTTGAAGAAATACTTACTCAAGAATATTGAGACAAAGATTACTGGAACGGCAGCCTATAGAAAACATAAACCAACTTGAAGAAATTCTTACTCAAGAATGGAAATAACTTCACCAGGCGACAGACATTTAATTGCGAGTATGTCCAGTCGTTTTACTGAAGTTATCAGAGCTAGAGGAGGCCCCACACCCACTACTATTGATAGTGTAAGAATACTGCCTTACTTGAAAATGTAAAAAAATAAAGAGTATTAATGCAGTTATTAGCATTTTTCATTTTTATCACTAAATAATACATCTAGCTAGTTTAAGAAAATTATAGTTTTAAGATTAGTCATATACAAAAAAGCGAGAAACCATAATTTATTTAAAAAATATTTTACAGAGAAAATATTTAATTTTTTCAAGTGGCGCCTTTTTCGTTTTGAGTAGTTTATTCTTTTATTATTACGTTATACTAGTAGATGAAATGTCTCATCATGAACAAGCAGAATATTATTGTATTTTGTCATATTGATTTGCAAATTTTTGCTTTTGGCGTTATTCCAAATAATTGCAATGAAAGTTTTCAGTCCGCCGCTGTTTTTAACTTGGTCCACAGTATTTAACAATAAGTGACTGGTCGATTGTAAGTCTCTAGCAATGGAATGACAACTGATTATAAAATACCCGTAAATGTATTGAATAGATAATTACTGTTTAAAATATGTTTGATTTTGTCCCTTAAAATTTCTAGTCGTCTTTAATTGTACAGTTACCTACAATTTCTTTAAAATAAAAACGTGTTTTTGTATTATTGAAAAAAAAATCTTTTTGTAAATAACTTTCACTTTTAAAGATGTTCTACGATGTTTTAAGCCATTTTAATACGATATTAAATTTTACATAAAATTTATAAACAATATTTGTGCTAATGCAATGGAAGCTAGAGCGTCGTCTTTTTAAACCTAAATTTCATTTGGATAAATGTCCTAATGTTATTAATACTTGCAATGGATTGTATGTATTGTGTATAATTTAAATTTTGTGGAAATAGTTCAAAATCAAAATGATTCATTCACATTTAACGTAATTTGTATGCAATAAGACATATCCTTTATACAGATTAACGTGAATCAAACAAGCTTTAATTTTATACGTACCTACTAAAATTACAACTTATGTAAATTTTAGATATTTAACAAATAACTTTTTTACCATTAATTCGTAAAGATTTTATAATTAGTAAGAGTTTTATAGAAAAAAAGCAAATTTAGACGATTTAAAAGAATACGTTCTGTTATTTTTTGTCAAAACAGCTGACGGCCTTGAACTCGATAAAGTAGTAAATGGAATATGATACTTTGTAAACAGAAATAGTGGTATTTAGGTTTTTAATCACGTTTCCATAGTACAGTATAGTCAGGCCTGTATTATGACGGATTTTTACGCAAAAATTTACGAATTTTTATTAAAACTTTGTTCAACGTTAAATAATGTTCCTTATTTTCGAGACATCTTGTATTTTCTTTCAATAAAGAAAAACAATTTGTCGAATGCTTAGTTTCTTTGAGTTATTTGTGGCATAGTATTAAAAATTATTTAAATCAGTGTGGGAGAGATTTAAGGAAAGTGAAATTGTTGTTTTGACAATTGGTTCTATCAAATTTAGAGATTTGTTAAATTTAAGTTTGAGTATTTTGGAAGAAATTATAAGTATTGTTATGACGATAAAAGATTTGTTTTAATATATTGCCGAAATTTTCTGTGCTATCCTTGATAAAGTTATATTCAAATTGAGAAGATTGATCGGTGTTATTGCTCAAGTTAAGAACATCGTATTTTGTAAACCCTTTGTTGTTTGAGTCATTTAGTGTATGTATGTATTAGACTTCAGAATAATATAAATTCAAGAATTGATTTCATAAACTGAAATGTATTTTAGCAGAGAAATTTCCCACCTGTATAGAAAATCCCACAACTTTCCACTAGCACTGCTGCTCTTATGATTAGCTTTGGTTTAGCAGTGTGTTTAACAAGAATCTCTTGGGATTTTTAATTTCAACGCTAAGTTATCTCACTATAATTAATTCGCGCAAAATGTTTTCCAAATATCAACTATTTTAAAATAACTTTCAGCTGATCTTCAAATTTGAGGCCGATAATAGATTTTATTCTGTATGAAACTCTTTAATAGCATCATGCTCAATAATTTTACCAATAGAAAAGGGTCGAGTTATTTTAATTTTTATTTCAGTTTTGAAAATTTGAAAATTATAGCTTATCTTTAGGAATAGAAATGCTTATTGCTTTACAGTTTTCTTATATCAGAATTTTAATTATTTTAGTTATTATTGGCTTGACTTGACTACATTTTAATACTTGTCAAACCATGAGTTTTCATGGATATATGGACAATATCATCATTTTAGAATGAAGTATTTTGAATATTATACATTTTTCACAACCTAAATAATGAAAACAATTTCTTCTTAATTCTTTTAATTTAATTCGAACTTACGGAATCTGCTAATCTAAATTTCACAGCTATAAATTTGTTACCGACTCTTTCAGCTATTGTGTACATTTAGAAATGAAAAACTAAAATCATTCATAAAACTATTTACCAAAATGGCTCAATCACTTAGAAATTGTTATTGAAAAGCAATATCAAACTTATATTATTTGAAACAGTAACTAAAATAGTTTCTGGGCTTCGTTTATAAAAATTCAAGTGCACCACGTGTTGTATGAAATATGTCAAAGTAATAAAATGCATATTTTACAATAAAAGCAACATATAATGTTTGTCTTGCATTACTTCCAGAGAAAACATTCTGGCCTTTCCGTCTGCTAGGAAATTGAATGTTTATGAATTTGTTACCGATTTGCTGAAAGACAGTATCAGTTATATCGCTCAAAAGTCATACTACTAGCTCCAATATACAATTACAATTATAAAACAATGGATCATACATTGATTAATTAATAGATGATTGTGAATTGTCAGAACCACCACCGTCTCTGCTTTCTCTATAATAGAATCCTTGAGTTGTAATTATCTAAGCTGTCTTGTATTCCTTATAATTAATATAATTTTGTTTCAATGTTGTCATTTTAGTTTTTAAGAATCAAACAAATCTAGATTTTTTAAAACAGCATTGTTCAATAGTTACGCTACATTAAGTACTTTTCCACGATATGATTTAGATGTGTTAGTTGTCTTCCAGTTCTCTAGTTATCATGTTTGATCTGAAGAAGTATTTCTGACATCAAGTAAAGAGCTACATTGTAAACATCACCATGTACAAACTGTTATGTGGTATAGTAAACATGGTGTAAATGTATTGTCCTTTATTATGCAGAATGGTGAAGTTGTTTTTACAGTTTACAACATTTCTAGCTGTGATCTTCTGAAAATATAGAAAAAGTCTATTATACATGTGTAGAAATAGGAAATACTTGAGAATTATGTTGAAAACTAAGACCTTTATCCTAACACATTATACAAAAATGACTATTCTATGGAATCTAATGTGCTAAACTTTATTTCAGGTTCTCCAGCACGTATTGTTCCCAAAAGACCAGCCACATCTTCTGACAGAGGAGTCGTTTCGCCTACATCTACGAGTCCTGCTTCAAAGGTAATTTTGAATTATTTATCAATATGATTTGAAACCATGTCAATTTTTAATTGTAAAGTAATTTTCTATGTATAGACAATAAAATGATGGTGTATTTATAACTAACTATCTGTATTCTATAAACAACTTATTGTTTTGGTGTATAATTTTTGTATGTTTTCTGTGCAATGTGCTGTTTTACATCACAATTAAATGTTCTTGTCAAAATTCTTTTTTGTAGTTTTAGTTGCTTTGTTAACATATGCTTCCTTGGGAATAAGTAATGTGTTTTGTTAATTTTTGTTAATGCTTTAGTTTTAATAATGCTTTATAAGGAAAATGGATAATTTTTTATTTTGCATGTTTTTTAATTGGGCACCTATTTATTTAGAGTAGGTATGCAAAGTATGGAAATTATTTAAGTAGTCTAAATAAATTTGGAACTATTGATCTCAGTGATACTTTAAGGGGTGTTCTTTACTGACAATCATTTTTAAATTTCCATAATTTAAATAAATACCCACCTATAATACTTTTCCTTTGATTAATGTAAATCAGTTGCATAACTTAGCTTTATTACACAATTTTTTATGTAATATTACACCCAACTTGTTTTTACCAGGTCTGTTTTAACATAATTTTGAAATAACACGGTCCACAAAGAAGAACCAATACTCTTTTTTTGGCACGAATTATTCATTCTAACATGAATTCTAAAATAATTTTATAATTAAAAAGATTCACGTTCTTAGAGTGGCTTATATAAAACATCTACATATGAAAACTGAAATACACAATGGTATATGTAACAAAAATAAAATACAATTTGGAGAATACCCAAATTTTAATATATCAGTTGCATTTTATTGAGTTAAGTATTTCATCTTTGAGTTCACATATGTATGTATTTTGTGTTCAAAGTGTTCAGTTCATGGGACGCAAAAAAAATATTTGTTAATAAGCAGTTTTACTTACGTAAAGTTTACAGGTTGCATCGCATATTTTCAATATTCATTCCGGTTTGTAAAATTCGACAGTTTATGTTTAAACTGAAGTGTCTAAGTTTATGGTGCCTTTACCAGTTTAATTTGTGTTTTTGGGCATTTCTAACAACTAATAAAGGTAATGTTATTGTAAATATCCGATTTAGAAAAGTTATCTCTTCTTAATAAAAAGATGAATGAAATTTTGTAGAATTAATATAATATTGGTTTTCGTTATTCTTTTTTGCGTGGTTCTTTAGAACCATTTTATACAATTTTTTAAAATTGTGGAACTAATCTTCCTATTTCTACGATTTTTTTACGCATTTTCATTGTAAAATATTTACGATAGAAAAAAATAATTGGGTATAGTTAATTTTTTATCTGAACTAGTTAATTTCCAAATAATGCTATTTCAAAGTTTAGAAAACTTCAGTTTGATGTTCGAATTCAAATATTTAGGTTTAACAAAAATATAAATAAGAACTTAAACTATATATTTAAAAAAAATAATAAATAAGAAGAGAATTCACAAACTCAAACAAGGTTGGTAACTTTAACAGAAAAAAATTTATAAATATGCCTTCTTGGATAAGGAAGTAAAATTATAGATCTTTTGTTAGTGTTAAGTTCAACACACTAAAAACGTCTACAGAGGATTGGAACCTTTCAAGTTTGGCCTAAATTATAGTTAGAGATAGCAAAATAATCATGTTATTTGAGGTAGTGCAGGTCAAATTCTGCATTCTGAAACTTCACTCATAAAAGAAAGAAAGAAGAAACTTCAAAACAATTTAAAGATAGGAAGAAAATTGGAAAAATTTATGTATAAACTGAAGCACTGAAGCATGATTAAATTTCTTACAAGCAAAGACAATATTCTTAAAATTATCCAAGAATAAATTAACAGTCTATGAGGACAACACTCTTTATTTCATAAAATAAATTCCAAGAAATATTTTGTAGTAATAGAGGATGATCCGAGAGTCGGAAGAGCTAAAATTCAAGTCTCATAAAATATCTGAACACATTTCCTAAATCTACCTAACACAAAATTGAGTTAATATTTGACAAAGTTAATTATACAGCTTGATCAACTCATTTAAGTATAGGGATAAGAATAAGAATTATTATTCTGGGAATATATTTTGTAGAATGAGAAAGATCTATTACCACATTTAATAAATTAAAAAGAGATGCTCAATTTTCATTTAAAGTTTTTAAAGTTTCATAGTTTAAATACAAATAACCTTCTCTTACTAAAATCACAATATCTTTTAAAATATATGATTAACATTGTCACTATTTTTTACCTTGTTGATGTAATGGTTTCCAAATTTTGCAATGCTTATTTAATATACAATGGGAAATGTCCACAAGTAACCAAAATATAGTGCAATGTTGCCAACAATGCTGTCTCTCTTTTTATTTCAAATTATTATAGTTCAATTTAAGTTTATTAATCTAAGTTTACTGCTTTAATTAATAGTAATTGATTAAATTATTTGGATTATGTCGACTATGAAATATGTCCTTGGAATTTCATTACAAATTCTTCTAATGACACATTCTTTAGGTATATATGTATTTTGAAACTTGTTTAAACATGTAATTACATTTCTAATTTTAGAAATACGATTACCTTTGGCTATTTTTCGTTATTAACTCTAGATGGGTAGCAATAATTTACACCCTATTTGGATGGTTTGGGTACACTAATTATGTTTGTATAGCAGATTACTATAAATAGAGCATTATTAGTTGTTATTTTGCAAAGTCAACCCGTAAGTACATGCTAATTTGGAAAGAGTTGCATCCTAGTAATAAAAAGAAGTTTTGATGTCAAATCATTGATGAATTGGTTCGCCATTTATGTCTTGTAAACATTGCTAAGCATTCAAAACACGCAACTTATGAAGTATTATAGTATAAAGTATGCTATCGATGTGATTCTGGGTGATACGCACACTATACAGTCAGCTATTTACGATGCTGCTGAAAGTAGATAGAGACTAAGATCAACAAGGGCACAAAACACAAAAGGGAGTTTGCTACATATGTTTGTTACCTAGTCCTAAAAAGAAAAGATGTAAAACTCAAAACTGTTGTGGTACCTGTAATTTGTGCTGAACATACCGTTTCAATTATATATAAATGCAACCAAATATGCACACCATAAATGACAGTGAATTCATTCTAATTTTCAAATTTTATATTGTTAAATTTTGGTATTATTTATTATTACCTAGCTTAAATTTACCAGTAGTACTTTTACAATAATTTTGATAACTTCACATTAAAAATAATTAAAAAAAACACTGGTTTAATATTTTTTATACTCCAGTATATATAGAAAAGCACACGGGTACATGTGTACCCAGTCGTCCTTGAAGATTACTTTCTTTTAAACCCCTCTACCCTGAATAGTTATCAGTATGCTAAAACAAAATTAGCAGAAATTAGAGTTGTCAAAAAGAATCAGACAGCTATCTTGAAAATTTTGAGAAATATTTCAAGTTGATGTCATGATGAGTACAGCTGTACCTCAGCCATCTGTCTAGGGTTAATGAAATGTAAAAAACATGTTATCAGTTCAAACTTTGAATAAGCATAGTTTCTTTATAGATTGATATGTATATAATTCATCTTTTCAACCAGTTGTTTCTAACTTTTCCTTTTTTTACTTGAGTCATAATGATACACAATGCAAAATAAATCTCTAACCCATTTTCATTAGTTTCTTTCCGTTTACTGACAGATTTCTTCTTTTTATACTTTTTGTTATTTAGGGTTTATTGAGCCTCATATCTAACATTTTCCAAAAAGTACTATCCGAAACTTCATTGAACATTTTGAGAATATTAGGATTATTTCTCAATCTGTGTAATGTGAAAGGATTGATAGTCAACACTTCAGTATAATTTTATATTTATGGAATACTATCAAACTCTTTTCAATTCCATTGTATTGAAGCTTTTGATAACCTATCATTTTCATTTGATTCAGTATCGTCATCTGTGTTACTTTGTATAAGCCTTACAGGTTTTTTTTGGTGAAACAAAAATCAGAATCTTTATCATTCTCATCATTTTTTTATATATACACCACTATTATCTTCACATTTATCTATTATTGATTACGGAAAACGTTTCATCAGACGATAAACTGTTGTTACTATTTTCACATAAAAGGTATATAAAAATTTTTATTGTTTTTGCAACCCTTTCTGAGGAAATAATTTATAAAAATGTGTCTATTGATTGAAATCTAGAATTGGGCTGCCCCCAATCGCAATTTGTCATGTTCACTCTAATTTCACCATGCAATATTTATAAATAATTAAACATCAAACAGAATACAAACTGGAAAGTTAGTGTGTTTATTATTTTCTATAGTTTAATATAGCTAATGTGTTAAACTCAATGTTAAACTAATAATTAGAATAAATTGGTTTTTATTTATTTTTTAAACATTAATGAAGTTATTACTAGCATGACTCGTAGTTTTTACTTTTGGATCTAATTACACACTACAAGTCAAACTCATTGTTTCATCTCAATGGGTGAAAGAACACCTAAATCACAGAATCAGCCCGTTGTTGACTCGCTATTTAAACTTTAGTTTTTATTTGATGCATAAAATTTATCTATGTTAATTCTAACATCTGCCATAACTTTACTTGAATTTATTTCTTTAGCTCAGCATGAGCTGATGCTTCCCATCCTCCATGATAAACCCATCGCTTAATATTTCTCTAAATCATTCAATGGGATCTAATTATGGAACATTGGGAACGTTATATGTTTTTTAACAAATGGTACATCAAGTTTTTCATAATGTGCCGGTTCCATATCCCACCAAAAGATAAATGATGATTTGTATGTTTCATCAAGGAATTTCTTTAGTTGAACGCTAAGGCACTCTTTTATGTAAATATTCACGTTAACAGAAGTTTTGGAAGGACAAATATATGTGCGATACCAACAACATAAAAATGCCAACCATACCAATAACTTTTGTTAAAATTTTTTGTCTTTACTTTTGAAGTATTTATTTATCTTGGTAGTTTCACTGTATCCAGTTGAAATACGATTCATTGTTGATTTGATGGATAATTAATTCCCATCTCAATTTATACCATTGTTGTTGACTGTATTTTGATGCACATTTTAAGTTTTGTAATGAGACTCCTTGTAAAATATTCTTTCATCAATGTTAAGCTTTCTTCTAAATTTTCTCAAACATTGCCTTTCTTTTTCCTTTTCTGGCATTTCTTTTTGCTAGTCTTCTCAAACCCTGTTTTATTTTATAGGCACATTTTTGTCTATTCAATTACAGATCTCATAAATTGCTTCTTGGAACACTTGTTATATGAAAAGGATTCCTAACGTATTGATAATTTTCAATTAAACCCTCCACCATACTTGATTTCATGGTCACTACTGAAGTGGTAAATACAATGTTTCATGCAGCAGTATACAAACAATTAATTTTACTATTCTAAAGGCACAATACATAAGTAGCTAAGTTTGTTTGAACTTTCTGATCCTCACCCTTATATATTTACATTAACTTTAGATTAACTTGGTAGTCAAGAACGTATGAAATTTTATCATAACATTTTGTTAAGTCCCTTCTGCCCATATCTATGTATTATGGCATACTTTTCATTTTTATTTATGAATTATAGTGATTAAAA